>LPNX011214731.1:24353-54223 GCA_001517045.1 Pseudotsuga menziesii | reverse complement strand
GCATCAAGAACTCTTTTCCAATAATCTAGTTTTTCATTCCATTCCTCTGTAACAATTGGTGAATTCTCATTGCAATAGTCTCTTTCCACATTTTTATGTCTTATGTTATTCCTTCCTTTAGTTCTTTTAAATATGCATCATTGTCTTTGGGACGTAAGAAAGATGGCTTCCCTGTGGGCAATATAGGTCGGCCTTCATCATCTATATTCCACAACTCCACTAGTTCTGGCCACTCAATGCCTCTGATGGATTCTTTATACCTCATAACTAGACCATCATTGAGTACAAGGAATTGGAAGTACTGGACATTAAGATGTCCAACTAGTGCATTTTTCCCCTCCTTGATGTACCCATTAAGAAAACTTTTGAAGTCATACACTTTGTCAATAAGTTTAGGTGGAAACACCCTTTTTCTTCTATTGTGTGATATGTATCCATCATCTCAGGTAAAGAATATATATCTTTACTTTTCAAGTTTGAAGACATTCTTCTATAGGTTCCATCTATGTCTCATGGGTGTTCCCCACAAGCAAGAACCCAACCTCAATAGTGATGAAGACACCAAGTGCAGTTAATAGTGATAGAAACATGAAAACATAACGATTCTTATTATCAATAGCTGCATTGTCCAAGTGTAACAACAAATGTGGAGGAAGAGGTTTAAAATCAAGATTTTGATTTTTTGAGCTTCCATTTAAAGATAGGAAAGCATCCTTGTACACTCTACATTTTGAGTAAATAGAGTTTTGAAGTAATGCATTTGAAAGTGTGTTTCTTGAACTTCCACTCTCATAAAGCAAATCACCATACATATCAAGGTGTGGGTCTTCAAGGTCCCTCAAGCACTTTGCAAGAGATGTAATGGTAAATTGTGATCCCATGTGTACAAATGGTAGGGAAAATGACCAAAACCTCCTGTGCTATGCCCATGTGTTAGCATACCTGCCAACAACAAACCCAAGTTTGTTCCTGCAACATATTTTGATTTGACACGTAATCTTGGGATTGAAGTCTTTGTTTTGTCCATTTTATCATGGATAATGCTCAAGTATTCCTTTGGATACCGCTCTGACATAATTTTTTGGGCATAGTAGCAGTATCTTTCACACATAACAATCTTGTTATGTTTCTACAGTCTAGCTCGTGCCTTTTCTTCCAGCTCTTTTGTAGTCATTGTCTTCATCTGTGCTTTCAACACGATACATTCACTACATTTACTGAAGTTAGTGTTCATTGAGAATTCCACATCTAGAAAATGAGTATTCCAAATCTTGCTCATTGTTGGTTGTGATATTGATGGAAAATTTAGCTCTTGAAGAGCCTCGTTGATCTCTTTTAACAAAGAACTTTGGGTGTATGTTGATGGCAACAATCTTAAAGGAGAAGATGTTCCATCTTCTTCAACTTGCCGTGTTTGGTTCGGTGAAAAGTATGAATTATCCATTACAATTTTGTGCAATATTTCTATGGCTTCCATAGTATGTGCACATGGTTTGCATTTGTTGGTGTTACCATGAATTCCTTTGACATGTCCTTGTTGGAAATTATGTTGGTAAGTATAGAAGGTTCTTTGAGGAATATTATGTATCTTGTACCATGCTTTCTTACAAATAATATCTCCATTAAACCTCATGTCCTTTACTTTCCTAATAGTAGAAGGTAGGCCATGGCCATGGCTCTTTGACATGATTGTGTTGGAAATGAGTGAATTCAAGACAAATTCCCTAATGTCATTTTTTTAAAGAGTTTCATACCCCTTCTAGTAGTTGCAATGGCTTTCATATCCACATGTTGAAGACAATCTTGTTTGCAACATTCATCCGCTGCTAAAAGTCGGATTTCTTTCTCTTCATCTCTTTGTATTTGAAAGTTTCCAACTTTTTTTGTAGCCACAACTCGTTTAATCCTTTTATATGGCCTCGTTGCGTGCATAGCAATTGAGTTTGGGTCTTTTTCATTATAAATATCATCATCCCATGTGTTTAAGGGACTTGTGTCCTCTATCAGATCCCATACCGCCATTTCCTTGGGTGCCTCCTTGAAATTTTCATTCACCCTTAAAATCTCACCTTCATTGTCCACCAACTTATTTATTGGCCATCTAACAAAACAATGTATAGACTTGTCCCCAATCCTACATCTTTCACAATTTCTATCTAAGTCTTCCACAAAAACACTGAATTCCTTTTCGCCTAACATTTCACCCTCAACCATGTAATCTTCATGGACATTAACTATGATCCCTTTGGCAATGTGCATGCTTGTTCCTATGCATTCATGTGTAAAAGAAACCTTTTTACATGTGAATGTAAGAGAAACCTTGTTATCAAATATGTTACACCATAATGAAAATATAATGGAGTTAGCTTCCTTCTAACATGGCATGGTAAATGAAACCTAACATGTGATTTCTTTCATAAGGAAGTTTTCCATCTAACACAACTACATTGTCATCAATCACATTGTACTACGATGGAAATCTAGTTGGAGTTAGTTTTCGTTCTTAAAACATTGCACGGTTAGTGAAAGCTAAAGTGTGTTACTTTTCATAAGGTAGTTTTTCATCTGACACAACCACATTGTCATCAATTAGTTTTTTATTTGACACAACCATATTGACATCAATTACATAGCACCATGATAGAAATCTAGTTACAGTTAACTTTCATTCTTAAGACAATGCCCCGTGAGTAAAAGGTAATGTGTGTTAGTTTCTCATAATGCAGTTTTAAATCTAACACAACCACGTTGTCATCAATCACATTGCATCGTGATGAAAATGTAGCTAGAGTTGGCTTTCATTCTTAAAACATTGCACGATGAGTGAAAGCTGATGTGTGTTAGTTTTCATAAGGTATCTTTCTATCTAAAACAACCACATTGTCATCAAATATATCACACCATGATGAAAATATAACTGGAGTTATCTTTCATTTTAACAACATGTCATGATAAGAGAAAGTTAATGTGTGGTAGCTTTCATAAGGTAGTTTTTCATTTACCACAACCACATTGTCATCAATCACATTGTACCACAATGGATATCTAGTTGAAATTAGCTTTCGTCCTTAACTCATTGCACGGTGAGTGAAATCTAATGTGTGTTAGCTTTGATAATGTAGCTTTTGATCTAGCACAACCACATTGTCATCAATCACAATTCACCATGATGGAAATCTAGTTGGAGTTAGCTTTTGTTCTTAAGACATTGCAAGATGAGTAAAAGATAATGTGTGTTAGCTGTCATAAATTAGTTTTCCATCTAACAAGGTCATATTGTCCTCAAATACATTACACCATGATAAAAATCTAGCTGGAGTTAGCTTTCCTTCTAACAACATGGCATGATGAGTGAAAGCTAATGTGTGTTAGTTCATTGCACCCTGATGGAAAGCTAGCTGGAGTTAGCTTTCCTTCTAACAACATGGCATGATGAGTGAAAGCTAATGTGTGTTAGTTCATTGCACCCTGATGGAAAGCTAGCTGGAGTTAGCTTTTGTTCTTAAAACATTGCACGGTTGAGTGAAATTTAATGTGTGTTAGTTTTTGAAATGTATCTTTCTATCTAAAACAATCACATTGTCATCAAATACATAACATGATAATGGAAATCTAGCTATAATTAGCTTTCCTTTTAACAATGTGTTAGCTTTCATTCTTAAATCATTGTATGGTGAATGAAAGCTAATGTGTGTTAGCTCATTGCGCCAAGATGAAAACCTAGTTAGTGTTAGCTTTTATTTTTAAAACATTGGACGATGAGTAAAAGTTAATGTGTATTAGAATTTATAAGGTAGTTTTCTATCTAAAAGAGTCAAATTGTCATCAAATACATAACACTATGATGAAAATCTAGTTGAAGTTAGCTTTAGTCCTTAAATCATTGCACGATGATTGAAATCTAATGTGTTAGTTTTCATAATGTAGTTTTCATCTAACACAACCAGGTTGTCATCAATCACAATGCACCATGATGAAAATCTAGTTGTTGTTAGCTTTCATAAGTTAGTTTTTTATCTAACACAACCGCATTGTCATCAAATACATTACACCATGATGAAAATCTAGTTGGAGTTAGCTTTGCTCCTAACAACATAGCCGGATTAGTTTTCTATCTAACACAATCACATTGTCACATTGCACCGTGATGGAAATCTAGCTGGAGTTAGCTTTCAACCTTAAATCGTTGCACGGTGAGTGAAATATAATGTGTGTTCGCTTTCATAATGTAGTTTTCCATTTAACACAGCCAAATTGTCATCAATCAAAATGCACTATGTTGAAAATCTTGCTAGAGTTAGCTTTTGTTCTTAAAACGTTGCACGATGAGTAATAACTAATGTGCGTTAACTTTCATAAGGTAGTTTTTCATCTAACACAGCCACATTGTCATCAAATACATTACATCATGATGCAAATCTACCTGGAGTTAGCTTTCCTTCTAACAACATGGCACGATGAGTGAAAACTAATGTGTGTTAGCTTCCATAAGGTAGTTTTTATCTAACACAACCACATCGTCATCGATCTCATTGCTTCGTGATGGAATTATAGCTGTAGTTACCTTTCGTCTTTAAATCATTGCACGATGAGTGAAACGTAATCTGTGTTAGCTTTCATAATGTAGTTTTTCATCTAGCATAATCACATTGTCATCAATCATAATGCACAATGATTAAAATGTAGCTAGAGTTAGCTTTCATTTTTAAAACATTGCACAGTGAGTAAAGCTAATGTATGTTAGCTTGCATTAAGTAGTTTTTCATCTAAAACAACCACATTGTCATCAAATAAATTACACCATGATGGAAATCTAGTTGGAGTTAGCTTTTCTTTTAACAACATGGCACGATGAGTGAAAGATAATATGTGTTATCTTTTATAAGGTAGTTTTCCATGTAACACAACCACATTGTCATCAAACACATTGCACCGTGTTGAAAATCTAGCTGGAGTTAAATTTTGTCCTTAAATCATTGCACAGTGAGAGAAATATAATCTGTGCTAGCATTCATAATGTATTTTTCCATCTAGCACAACCACATTGTCATCAATCACAATGCACCAAGATGAAAATATAGCTAGAGTTAGTTTTCCTTCTTAAAACATTGTATGGTGAGTAAACTAATATATGTTAGCTTTCATAAGGTAGTTTTCCATCTAGTACAGCGACATTGTTATCACATACAATACATCATGATTAAAATCTAGCTAGAGCTAGTTTTCCTTCTAACAACATGGCACTATAAGGGAAAACTTATGTGTGTTAGCTCATTACACCATGATGGAAATCTAGCTGGAATTAGATTTTTTTTTAACATGGCATGATGAGTTATAGCTAATATGTATTAGCTTTCATAAAGTAGTTTTCCATGTAATACAACCCCATTGTCATCAATCACATTGCGTTGTGTTGAAAATCTAGTTGAAGTTAGATTTCATCCTTAAATCGTTGCACGGTGAGTGAAATCTAATGTGTGTAAGCTTTCATAGTATAGTTTTCTATCTAACAAAGTCATATTGTCATAAATCACAATGCACCATGATAAAAATCTAGTTGGGATTAGCTTTCATTCTTAAAACATTGCACAGTGAGTAAAGGCTAATGTTTGTTAGCTTTCATAAGCTAGTTTTTAATCTAACACTGCCACATTGTCTCATTACACCGTGATGGAAATATAACTAGAGTTATCTTTCAACCTTAAATCATTGCACAATGAGTTAAATCTAATATGTGTTACCTTTCATAATGTATTTTTTCATTTAGCACAACCACATTGTCATCAATCAAAATGCCACCTTTTGGAAATCTAGCTAGAGTTAGTTTTCGTTCTTAAAACGTTGCACAGTGAGTAATAGCTAATGTGTGTTAGCTTTTATAAAATATTTTTTCATCTAACACAGCCACATTGTCATCAAATACATTGCACCATAATGCAAATCTAGCTGGAGTTAGCTTTCCTTCTAACATGGCATGGTGAGTGAAAGATAATGTATGTTAGCTTTCATAAGGTAGTTTTCCATCTAACACAACACATCGTCATTGATCACATTGCACTGTGATGGAAATCTAGCTGGAGTTAGCTTTCGTTCTTAAATTATTGCACAGTGAGTGAAATTGAATGTGTTAGCTTTCATAATGTAGTTTTCCATCCAGCACAACCACATTATCATCAATCACAATGCACTATGATGGAAATCTAGCTAGAGTTAGCTTTCGTTCTTAAAACATTGCATGGTCAATAAAACTAACGTATGTTCGCTTTCATAAGGTAATTTTTCATCTAACACAGCCACATTGTTATCAAATACATTACACCATGATGGAAATCTAGTTGGAGATAGCTTTCCTTTTAACAACATGGCACTATAAGGGAAAGTTTATGTTTGTTAGCTCATTACACCATAATGAAAATCTAGCTGGAGTTAACTTTTCTTTAAGCAACATGGCATAATGAGTGAAATCCAATGTGTGTTAGCTTTCATAAAGTAGTTTTCCATGTAACACAACCACATTGTCATCAATCATATTGCGTTGTGTTGGAAATCTAGCTGAAGTTAGCTTTCATCCTTAAATCATGACACAGTGAGTAAAATCTAATGTGTGTAAGTTTTCATAGTGTAGTTTTTCATCTAGCATAGCCACATTGTCATCAATCACAATGCATCATGATGGAAATCTAGCTAGAGTTAGATTTCGTTCTTAAAACATTGCACGGTGAGTAAAAGTTAATGGGTGTTAGCTTTTGATAATGTAGTTTTCCATCTAACACTACCACATTGTCATCAAATAAATTACACCATGATGGAAATCTAATTCATTACAACATGGCACGATGAGTGAAAGATAATGTGTGTTAGCTTTCATAAGGTAGTTTTATGTCTAACACAACCACATCATCACTAATCGCATTGCACCGTTATGGAAATCTAGCTGGAGTTATCTTTCGTCATTAAACCATTGCACGATGAATGAAATCTAATGTGTTAGTTTTCATAATGTAGTTTTCTATCTAGCACAACCACGTTGTCATCAATCACAATGCACCATAATGAAAATCTAGCTAGAGTTAGCTTTCATTCTTAAAAAATTGCACGGATAGTAAAGCTAATGTTTGTTAGCTTTCATAAGGTAGATTTCCATTTAACACAGCCACATTGTTATCAAATACATTACACCATGATGAAAATTTAGCTAAAGTTAGTTTTTCTTTTAACAACATGGCACTATAAGGGAAATCTTATGTGTGTTAATTCATTACACCATGATGGAAATCTAGTTGGAGTTATCTTTCCTTTTAACAGCATGGAACGATGAGTGAAAGTTAATGTGTGTTAGCTTTTATAAGGTAGTTTTCCGTGTATCACAACCACATTGTCATCAAGCACATTGTACCATGTTGAAAATCTAGTTGAAGTTAACTTTCATCCTTAAATGTAATCTGTGTAATCTTTCATAATGTATTTTTCCATCTAGCACAACCACATTGTCATCAATCACAATGAATCATGATAGAAATCTAGCTGGAGTTAGCTTTCATTCTTAAAACATTGCATGGTGAGTAAAGCTAATGTTTGTTAAAATTTATGTCTGTTAAGCTTTCATAAGGTAGCTTTCCATCTAAAACAGCCACATTGTCATCAAATACATTACATCATGGTGGAAATCTAACTAGAGTTAGCTTTTCTTCTAACAACATGGCACTATAAAGGAAATCTTATGTTTGTTAACTCATTACACCATGATGGAAATCTAGCTGGAGTTAGTTTTCATTTTAACAACATAGCATGATGAGTGAAAGCCAATGTGTGTTAGCTTTCATAAGGTAGTTTTCCATGTAACATAACCACATTGTTATCAATCATATTGCGTTGTGTTGGAAATCTAGCTGAAGTTAGCTTTCATCCTTAAATCATGACACGGTGAGTAAAATCTAATGTGTGTAAGTTTTCATAGTGTAGTTTTCCATTTAGCATAGCCATATTGTCATCAATCACAATGCACCATGATGGAAATCTAGCTGGAGTTAGCTTTCATTCTTAAAACATTGCACGGTGAGTAAAAGTTAATGTGTGTTAGATTTTGATAATGTAGTTTTTCATCTAACACTACCACATTGTCATCAAATACATTATACCATGATGGAAATCTAACTCGAGTTAGCTTTCCTTCTAACATGGCACTATAAGCGAAAGCTTGTGTATTAGCTTATTACACCATTGTGAAAATCTAGCTAGAGTTAGGTTTCTTTTTAACAACATGGCATGATGAGTGAAATCTAATGTGTGTTAGCTTTCATAAAGTAGTTTTTCATCTAACACAACCACATTTTCACATTGTACCGTGATGAAAATCTAACTGGAATTAGCTTTCAACCTTAAATCGTTGCAAGGTAAGTGAAATCTAATGTTTATTAGCTTTCAAAAAGTAGTTTTTCATTTAGCATAATCAACTATTTTTCTCTAAGAGAATTCTTTGGCCACAAATCTTCTCTTCCATCAGCAACATGTTTTATCTTGTAGATCTACTTGGAAGATACGACACTCTTGGTTTCTAATTTGGGTATTGTATCCCAATCATGACTGGTACTCTTCCATCATTACTTCTACCATGAGTTCACAATGTCAGGTCATCGACATATCCCAGTCTTCCGCATTCAACCTTTAAGGTTGTAACCCACTTTACTCTTGGTAAAGCCTTAGTCCATATGAAAGTTGTCCATCATGTCGTACCATGTCCAACTCGGAGATCTTCTCTAGTCACTCCCCTTGAAGCGAAGCATCATCCTCCTGCATTTTGTACTGGAGTGACAAGTATCATTCTGCTACTATGTATCCATCTCAAGTTACTAGATACCAATATCCTTTTATCTTGAACTTTGTCGAAAAGTTCATCTTGCACCCATCTATGAGCTTGTTATCTTCTATAGGTTTACATCTTTAACCTTGTAGCAAAGGTTAAGATATTCATCACTCTAGGTGGTCTTTCAAGCTCATGGATGTGCTTATCTATGGGTGTTTTCTGAGCTCGTACAAATCCTATTATGTATAGATGGTTCTTTGCTCGATATATAATTCTACTGGAAAAGTGTGTCTAGTCAATAGAATATCTCATACCATAGTCTATTCTTTTTGAGAAAAACCATGAACCTCGCTTTGTATACTTGTTCTTGTAGATCCATATGGAAGACAATACGAACATCCCTTCAAGTCTCAAAACCGTATATTTGGTTTGGAAGTCTCGCCATACTTTTCTTCATCTCTTGAGGTGGATCTACCGCTCTCTTATATTCTTCTGGAGCTACTTCTTCTGTCATGGTGTCTCTGACCCTAGGCACTTCAGGTTCATGTTTTATTGGAGTGAATTTTGAATTGTCGTCACTTTTTCTTCGAAACAAGTCCCATCCTCCTTTTCTTGTAGGCAGTTGTACACGACCTTTCCTACAAGTCAAATGCCTCAGTTGCATGGTTAGAAACATTTCATAGGACATATGCATAAAGACAAATTCTTATCCATCATGCAACTATTTTAGCCAATACAACATTCATCCATATCTCAAAGAAACTTTTCAAATGCCTTTCATCTCTACCCACTACTACATTTCGACCAAAAATCCGACGGCCGTATTGTTGGATTTTCGACACTTCCTTGTCGCATGTATGACACTATGATTTTTTTTAAGCGTCGGTGGATTATCGTCGATTATCCGACATCTCTCCAATCCGTCGGTTAAGAGACAACTCATTTTCGTCGGTTAAATGTAAATCGTCAGTTATCCGACATCTAATTCATATTAAATTTTAAAAAAATCACTTGCAAGCCGTCGCTTAACTGACTGAGTTAAATGTTAAGCGTCAGTTATCCGACATCCATTTCAAATTAAATTTTAAAAAAATCACTTGCAAGCCGCCGCTTAACCGACGGGGTTAAATGTTAAGCGTCGGTTATCCGACAGCTAAAGCGTCAGTTAAGTGACGGATATCAGGGTTTTTAAAAAAAAAATACAAATACATTCGTTGGCTTCCAAGGCCTCGTTAAATTCTTCTACCCCTTGATGATTCTCTGGTGAGTAGGGTGTGATCCTATCTATTCTAAAATATTCCTTTCAGTGGCTACACTGTAGAAACCCTACGAAGGGCACAAACATGTTTAGGATATTTTACTTCTGAACTGGTATGATTGACCAGTTGTTCACCTTTTCATTGGCTGGATTGGCATGTTATATCTACTGAGTTGATCTATTTTGGAGTGTATTCGAATTTACAAGTTTTGTTGAACACTAAGATGCTCACTGAGTATAAAATGCTGAGAATCTCAACACTCCATCGTATAGCCCAGAGATTGGGATTTTTATGCTCGCAGATTATAGCAATTAGGGAAAATTCTACGCTTGCAACAAAACTAGAGAGTGCTGTCACTGATAATTGAGCCGGATATCTCTTCAAAATAGGAGCCTGTATCCAGTTTCAGAAATCAACTGTCAAGGAATTATAGATGGAGTATAATAAATCAGAAGAAGGAATACATAGATTTGTCAATAAGGGCATTGATTATTACCTGAAAGCAATACATGCAGACCAAACAACTACGCTCCCAAAGACTAATATCGAGCCCAGCATAATATTATGCTGAGAATTGTATGTAATTTTATGGCTTTTAACACCAAGCGATAAAGATAGAAGAGCGGGACCTTTGTATAAGGTCATGACCATTGCACCACCGACACATATAACTTCCCCAACAACCTTTACTTGTCCTCTTAAACTTCTGATATTAATTATCTCCAGTCTACAAAAAAATTAATTGATTGAATGATCATCATGAATAGATTGCATGTCCTACATTAATAACTTCACATGCATTGAAGCTCTGTAAAAATAGAATATATACCCAAAATAAAAAATGAACTTGAATGCCTAAGAGGTACCACGATTCATAAAAAAATGGTTCACAATAGTGATATAAGAAGTTCTACCTTAGAAATATTGCCATTGCAAATGTGATAACGGGAATTAGGTTTAATACTACTGAACCGTACACTGTCAATTTGTGGACAATATGGCATTATCCATTTTAGATTAGCACTGTAAATTTGTCGACTTCATTGGATGAAATCATGAAATGACATGATCTATTACTGCCTGTCCAGGGTTGAGCCCAGGATTTGGTTGTGGGACTACTTCACTGCATGGTCATGGTGTACTAGCTGGCTATCAGAGAACATTAATTCAAAATAATAGATGGATGAGAAAATTAATTCAAAATAATAGATGGATGATATTTATAATGAGAATGGCACAAATACATGCCTGGAAAAGATTATTGGATGTTCTGAGTCCCGAAAATTTCCCATCCAATTAATTTCTTGTTGTAGCAGTCACTCCACATAATACTGATAATGCCTAGAATGTATATGTTGCCCAGATTAACACCAGAATACTAGTTGACTTTACAGAACACAAACTGTATAACAGGAAAACAAAGGTGGTGTGAAGAGAAAAAAATTGTCAAGAACAATGATTCATCAGTATCACCACCCAAGCAATCAAATAGCAGTTAGATTTCAAACAACATATGTCATAAGCATACATGACAAAAAATCGGCCCAAATTGGCAAAAGTTCAACGCCCATAATATTAACAACAATTTTCCATGTAAATGGAACTTTTGCATTACAACTCAATCAATGTCCACAATATATTCATAACTGGTTGCACATACCCAGTATGTCCCAAGAGGCCTCATGACAGTCTAAGAAAGTTGGGATATATACGCATGCATGTAAACAGGCTTAAAATACTTCCAAATGTATCAATTCACAAAGTTTCTAGTATCTAACTAAGATTAACCCAGCTTCCAATTTTGATCTTCTGCACATAATGGTCATCAAGTGGACATACTAACTTTATTATTCAAATTCCTAATAGCATAATATTTAAATTTTAAATAGGCTTACCAACCAAATGGACAAGCATTTACAGATCCAAGCAACACCATGGCTCTCACTATAGTTACTAATGAAAATAGAAATACATAAAAGCTTTCAACTATCATCCAAGCAATGGAAGAACTATAAGGATTTTAACAAAACGGTGTATAAAGCTTGACTCCTTAATTTCAAAGACTGGAAACTTATGTGGAACTTGCATGGATAGTGAAACAGCACAATAATAAAATTGGGAAACAAGGTAATGAAGAAACCAAGTTCAAAACAAGGAAATGGTAGGTAAAATTTGGCCCATAAAACAACAAACTGGGATTGCATAATGTACTGGGAAAAATATTAAATAAGAATAACCCAAGTCCAGTGCCAACAGGAAGTCAAACACATAACACCGTTCAGAGTTGCAACAAACAATAGCTACATAGGTCTAAAATGTCTGTCTCTGACAGACCTGGCCTTGAAAGCAACCCAACAAATCTTTTGCTGACAGGAAGTTCATAAAGCTTGTCATAATTTTGCCCAGAATGGTTGACCCCAAATGGTTTTACAAAGAAGACTTTCACATCATCTAAAAACATTACCACGGGAGATGATAGACAGGATTTGTATGCCAGAATAATGATGATGGGCAAATGTAATGAAGGGCCTCTAAATCCTGACTTTTAAGGGGTGTGTCTCTCTTTCCATCTTTTCCAAATACATTTTCATCCCACCCAATCAAAAATGCATCTTTTTTATGTGATCATAAAACCTATTGTACTATATGGTTCAGATATTTCAGGGCCAGTGTAGGGCCTGAGGCTCAGGCACAAACTTAGTGAAACAGCACACCCTACACAAGAGACCATGAGGCAACCTCATCCTACTACTCTACATTGCATAGAAGGACTTCCACCTATCGTCTTTCTCAGCACAGGGCTTGCTGATAGGTGCCCGTCACAGATTTTCTTCCCACTCAAAGGGATTCATCAACCTTGTATGTCATGGGAGGTACAATACAGGGTTCCCCAACTTCTTTCCCTCCAAGATAGTTCAACCAAGATTTCTCAGCCCTAGCCATTCTCTGGAGGAGATTATCAAGCTAATTCTTGGCACAATGGTGGCGGTGGATGATGATGGCTCCTCTTTTAATTTGGATATTGACCATGAAGTTGATGTTCCTTTACCACCACAGTCTTGGTTACTTTCTGGAGGACCTGTCATAGCACCACTGTTGCTAGGATGCTTTCTTCTCCTGGATTGTTATATGTGTCACTTTCTATAGTTACCTTGTTGGGTTTCCTCCTTTTTTCTATATTATTGTCCTATTCTTTCTTCTAGAGTTTCCTTAACCTTAGATTTTAGAACTGTGAAGGACCTACTCTAGGAACTCTTGATTCCTTACTCTAGTTGCCAAATGTTGTTCTTCCTAGTCCAATTGAACTATTCTGGCCATTTAAGAACATTAATATAACTTCATTTCATTTCATGACTCTGACATAGCCTGATAACCAGACAATCACAAAAAAAGCAAAAGAATAATGGAAGAAAATAAAAAGGAACAGAAAATCACTTAAACCTTGACTTACCTTGTCAAAAGGCCACCTAAGGTTTCCTTAAGTCATTTAACTTGTCATTGTTTGTATTTGATGAGTTTGGAGCTGATTTGCTTAGTAAATTCTGCATGTGGATTTGGATTTGATTTGGCACTGACTTGGAGGTGATTTTAAAAGGGAATTCATTTTTTATTGTTATCTACCCAGCTGCTTGCAGATTGAAGAACACATTTGTAGAGTTCGTGCCATTTAGATTGGAGTTGGAGGTAGCACTGTGAATTTGAGACTTCGGTCTTGTATTTACTTTTTAATTGTTTTAAGGAAAAGTAACATGGATATAGAGGAAAAGGATGCCATTGCATGGACCATTGCACATTTGTGGTAAAGTAATTAATGGAGCAATACAGGTTAACATGCCACTTAATGCATATTTCAGGGAATCTACAATGTTGCACCACTGTCCTAGCTGATCTTAAACATCAAACGGAGGTAACAACTTGAATTTGAGACTTAAGTCTTATATTTACTTTTCAATTGTTTTACATTTTAGGAAAAATCAAATGGCTCCAGAGGCAAAGGACAACCATTGCACATCTGTGTCAATAGGAAAACTTGCATGTATCTTGAACATCAAATGGAGGTAACAACTTGAATTTGAGACTCGAGTCTTGCATTTAATTTTTTGTTGGATTTTTATTACCTCAGAAAGTGTACAACTAACTCGCAGAGTGCCATTAATGGCAGCAGTGAGTGGAGGAGAACTGGGAGCATACAGAGAAGGCATGTGTGACATGTATGCATGTCTGTACATAGTAGTGAGGTCTGGCAGACTTATGGTACCTACCTTGTGGAGAAGGTGGTTGTGCCACCTACAGATACCAAAGGTCTGGCAGAACACAACATGAAGGTAGTAGCAGCAAAGCAAATCCTGTTGGATTCAGTACAGAATCATTTAATCCCTCATATTGCCAGGAAGAACACTGCCAAAGAGATGTATGTTGCTTTGGGAACCTTGTACCAAAGTGTGAAAACATCCAAGAAGATCTTCTTAAGGACAAAATCAGCGCAACTTGCCTAAGCAAGATAGATAAAGTAACAAGCTATCTCGTGAAGATAACAGAGCTGAGAGATCAGATTGCTGCATATGGAGACACGGTGGAGGATAATGATACATGAATTTATGTTAAAGAAGTGCATGATCAAGTTTAAAGGACAGTAGCATAGAATGCTTAACCATTGCTTATGATGCACCAATCAATGTGAAGCCTAGAGCTTAATCTCTTGTCTAGGATTATGATTTAAATTTGTACCAATGCATGTATATTGTTGCATAAAGATGATATAATGTTGATACCTCTATGGGTACATATTCAATGTGATGCACAATGTGATTAATGCATAAGAGCATATATAGGGAGGAATTCCTATCCCATTTTGGAAGTGTGGCAGAATAGGGAAGCTTCCCAAGTGCATGAGCTTATACTTGAAAGATATTGTTTTGTACTTGGCTGGATCACTCTATCAGATATTGATGTTAAGGAAGCTGGTGCTTTGCCATGGAGTCCTGAATTGGGCAGAGACAAGTTGCTTGAAATTGAATACTTCATAAGTTTTAGCAGAATTCTGCGCCATAATGTTCATTTTGGCCATACAAGGGAGCTATCACAGCTGGCAAATATCATTCTAGATATACTCTCTCAACTTCAAACATTATACAAATAGCATAGTGTGAAGGAAAGGGGTTGGTTATTCTTAAGGCATAGTGCATGACTGTCTTTAATTTTATGCCATTGCTCCACAGCGCTGGCTTACTTTTTTAAGCCAGCATGTACCATGCTTTTTTAATATAACTGGCCCTTAAATTCTAACAAATGATGTGTATTGTTCTTGATTTTGGTAAAAATGTCCATGCCTTCATAAAAGTAATGCATGGAGATCAAAGCAAACCCTGAACACAGATCTTTGCAGATGCATGTAAAAATAACACCTATGTACAACCACAAGAAGGTACGAATCTGAATATTTGCACCTTGTGTAAATGCAAATGGAACTTGTATGTGACATTAGGATTGATTTTAAGATATATATATTACTAATTAACCATCCATCCAAGAAGACAGACTAAGGTTTACCAGTGTTACCAATGTTGAAAAAACCCAAGTAGATGTGCAAAGAACAAATTTTGTCACTATCATAGCTCATAATTTTCTTTCTCCATGGCAACTATGCAAGCAAGACTTTCATAAACCTGTTACAGTTTTAACAATTCCACTAATCACCCATGGTCAAGAATAGGTTACAATGACCAGAATTCTTTTAAAGGATCTGATTCTCACCTTAGAGAGATCGAAATCAGTGGTTTTGATACCTTCATCAGAAACTGGAAACTTATGAGGATTGCAATGAGCCTGCTCAGTACTGACATCCTTTCCATGACGGGTAGCAATGAGCCTGCTCAGTACTTAGTCATTTTATTGGCCAAAGCAATTCATATTTCTTAAGTTAGCATCAAATGCCAGAAATCCAAATTTATATACATCAGAGGAGACTTCGATCAGAAGGAAATATTTTGATGTGAGCATTACATGTTAGCATAGCTACCTAACAATAGATGGGTAGTGGACCCACAATTTTACCGGCCAAGGGAGAAACGTAGGGTGAAAAGAAAAGAGGCCATTCTTCTCCCAGCAGAAAAAGAAAAACAGAGTAATTCACAGTTGAAACGTTGTAGCAGACTCTAGACCATCAGCTTATTTTGATATTTGGAGATCACGCTTTAGAAGCGCTCCAGTAGGACTTTCTTTATGGAACATTTAGGCTTTTATAATTGGAGACCATTTTTTGGATGGTTGCAAAATGTCGTATGCATGTACAGAATGTAATTTGAAAATTTCTCCTCTTGTGAATGGAATTTATGATTTTTTTCCAAGTACAAAAAAGTGTACAAGTGTTGTGCTCAAATTGAAATTGAAAAACAGATAGAGAACTTACAGAATCCTGAATCTCATCCTTTACTATATAAAATGGATCTTGAGCTACAAACATTTTGCCACAGCCACAGCTTCAACAGCAACAACGATCGGTAATTCTTCTTTTCCTTTTTTCTTCTTTTCAATATTAACTTTGTGACTAAATTTATGTCTTCCTTTGTGTAGCTCCTGAAACACATGAAACTTGTCAAAATTCCTTTATTAAAATTACGTATTCCACAGTTTTCAAGCATTCACAAATTTAGTAATAATGGAAATGAAATAAAGAGACTAAGAATTAGTAAATAAAATTTATGTTAATGTATTCATTAATACAAGGAAGGATTTCCCAAAAAAGACAGTCCATTTCTTTGACCTAACATCGTCAAACTTGGAAAAAAAAAAATCTTAGAAAAAATTGATGCAGAAGCACAGATCTGACAGTACAACAGTGTCTTCAAGCAGAAATTTTGTTGCTGAAGAATTGTTATGAAGCTGGAGCCCCTCATCTCTTCCCATGCTCAGGTTCAAACACCAAAAATATCTATAGAAAATACATCGTTGGGACAAACATCTAGTGATACAAGTGGCAAGTCCCTTCTTTCCCCCTACTTTACCCACAGATGGAGAATTGATGGTCATGAGTTCCTGGAAATGGCTTAGATTAAGAAACTGTAAGAAACATTTTATATGAAAAATGACTCAATGTCCTTTCTGTTAAAATGGCATGTTTCCTTTTTTTTAAGAGAGTATTTCTCTCGGAATGCCAAGCATAAGCTCCTCTAATTAAACTTTTCTTAGGGATTTATGCCCTTGTTTTCCTTACCCAAATGCTATGAGTTCCAAAATGTAATTTTGTAGTCTATGCTATTTTAATTTTGTGTGCAGGCATTAGAGTGTCTACTTAATAATCATATTCTCACATTTGCAGAAGGTAAAACTACTTTTGTTACAATTATGTAGCATGTCCAACAGTGTGTTTAGTGTCATTAGTGTTTTCTTTTAGTCTAATTTGTTTATTCAAGGAAAATGGATGTTTATTGCATATTGCATATACTGTTATTTATTGTTTCTATCTAGTATGATGCATTTGCGTGCCTTATTAGTCCACCATTTCTGTCCATGGTTCAATTAGTCTAAGGGTTTGGACAGATAGTTTATTGCTCTGCTTATTTGTGTTTTGGAAATTAACATTTTTGGCAGAAGCCAGCCTAGTATCATCTTTGAGGTTTGGTGTCGAGAATGGATGGCTTTCTTCATTTTATTCATGTTTAATAAAGAAGGTAATGATTCTTCCTTTGATGAGAAATGCATAAATGTGTCCTATTTATTCAAACCCATGGTGTGATATACATTTTTGTTTATTTTTGGAACCTTTGAAGACATAAATAGCTATCTTAACCTATACACTGCATATCTCTTGCAGTATGATAAAGTAGAGAATGTTGAATCAAAGTTTGCAGAGCTCGAAAGGTTACTCGGTGATCTCAATTCCCAGGAAACATTTGTCAGCTACTCACTCAAGAACAATGCAGATCTGATAGCGTGCAAAGCAGAATATTATCATCAGTGTGGGGAGTATCAAAAGAGTTTCGAGTTAACAACATTGTAAGTTTATTTGCAATGTGATATATGGACAAGATTTCTCTGGAAATGTGCTTTGCGTCCTACTTTCCAATCTTTTGTGGAAATAATGAACTTGTTACCTCTCTGATATGTGCAGGCTTTTTGAAAGGGATCCTTTTCATTTGAATTGCACACTAGTACATATTGTAACAGCCATGGAACTTGGCCACAAGAATGAGCTTTATCTTATGGCCTGTAATCTAGTGAAGTACTATTCACAGAAATAAGTTCTAGTAACCTTTCTTGATGATTTATGTTCTTGTTTTCCATGTCCTTGG
Source organism: Pseudotsuga menziesii (assembly GCA_001517045.1). NCBI lineage: Eukaryota > Viridiplantae > Streptophyta > Pinopsida > Pinales > Pinaceae > Pseudotsuga > Pseudotsuga menziesii. The sequence continues at coordinate 35,870 of LPNX011214731.1, read as the reverse complement.
TTATTTCTTTGTTGTATATTCAAATTTTCGTTATTATTCTTGAAGAGAACCTCCTAGTAATTATTAATTCCACTATACGAATCATTTCAATAACTGCCCTTTGGCATCTTACACAGTTGAATGAAACTACTGTCAGTCTTGGCACTCTCACAGACACACATTGTCGAAAGCTCGACATTGGCAAAAAATCACCGATGGTCTGGAAAGGTAACAAGACACAGATTGGAAAGTTCTGTACTACCAGTGCTAACATAATAACCAGATCTCAAACCTTTCAGCTTATGCATGTGTAAAGTAAAAAATGCCATTCTTGTTCATAGTCTTTGTTTAATTCAATTTTGTACAAAATATCCCTAGCCATGTCAGTTAAATGTTGTATAGGAAAGTAAGGATGGCCGATCTAGAATACCACATATTCTAGGAAAGTCAAATCTAATCACCACATAACAAATATTGAAAAAATCATTCCAGAATTAAAGATTAGGCATTCACATGTAAATTTTCCTGCCACTGATTATAATGTCAGTGACCCGAAGTTTTCTAAGCAAATACATTAGCTAGGGTGTGATGCATTCAAAATATATGAAGTTCATATATGAGTCACAAACAAGGTATGTTGAACAAGGAATTTGACATATGTAAACAATTAGAAAGTTGCTTAAAGCCATACAAAGAGTTCCAAATTTAGATATCAAAAGGAATATGCTCCTGATGTAATACATCTCCAAGGTATAAAGACATGAAGGATATTTCAAATGTAAGAAAATTCATTGTTAGAGAAGTATTTTTTATGGAAAACATAGGGAACAAGGGAAATAATGCATATACCTTGCATTGTCTTAACCACAAATTGATCTTTAATCAAGCTCAAGTACCTTCTTTCTACATTTAAGATTGCAAAGAAAGAAAATATTTCATTCTCTCTATCAAAGGACTTGATACTCTTTTCCCTCCAATGAAAATCAATGGAAACTATGGTGGTGTGGATATCATTAGTGAAATCAGCACTATACCAGTCCGAGCTTGAAACTACCTAGGGACTTTAAAGCACGAAATAACTAGGGACTTTAAAGCATTTGAGGAATCGAAATATTTTTCTAATTCAAGGGTGCTATTTCATAACTGCTTGCATATTGTTGTTCAGAATACATTCCTCGAATGTTTTCCATAAGAAACAATCATTTTCATCCATGCATTTTTTGACTACTCATCCAATCTCGAGGTCTAAAAACTTCTATAGGTGACATAGAATGAAATTCAGCTTCTGTCAACTTTTATTTTCAATCTTAAACTAGGTGGGATTTCGATTCACAACCCTTTAATTTTTTGAAAGGTGCATAAAGAAGGCAAGAAGCCACCACTGAGTTGAGTTATTTCAGGAGCACGTTCCTTCATAGGTTGCTACTGTTTACAGCTATACGATTTCAGTGTTCACCATTGTTATGAATCCTATATATACCCTGAATGCAATATTTTCCAAGTAACAAACCATTGTCACTAATGATAGTGCATGCAAGACTGCTGAGGTCCTTAGGTGGATACGAACCCATATGAGCACATATACAAACGACCTGAATATCCTAATTATTGAGCTAGTTTGCTGAGGCAAGCTGAAAAATTTATTATGAAGGAAGTCAATAGAATTTGCTATAAAATACTTTAAGAGAAGGAAAATGATTGGAACATAAAATTGGTGACAGAAAATAGAAAAAATAATGTATTATTTGTCATTTTAAGTTCAAATACAGGGTATCCATTTTATTTTATATTTTTTTGAAAATGAAATAGCTTGGAGCATATATTTGTCACTCAATATGTTATTTATAGCATCAACAGCAGCAATCAAGCTCTCTGTCAGTATTAACACTTATCATGCCCTTGCACATAGCTCGTTTAATAGATCCCAATTCAATCCATAGCCCAGTAAATCGTCATGCTGAGAATGCTTCCATCCACTTCCAAGGGGTCTCTGAAGCTCTTGATAAACCATCATTATCACTAATGTTGCATATTTACCATATGTTCATCAAATATTGTCATCAGTTCAAACCCACCATCATGAGTTATAGTCGTGTATCTCAGGTAACAATGCCATTTCACCAGGTATATCATAAACGGTATGAAGTTATGCCACATATATCTCAGGGTATATGTTTTACTGTATGTGTTCCAAAATTTTAGGTTGTCAATCACTCTTTACATTCTTCTTGCAACTGGACAGTGCATGGTGGGAGAATAAAGTGGTTGTTGCCTCACATGAAGAAATTAGAGCTTTTCATTTCCAGGATACCATGTCAATGGGTACTTGTGTTTTTCATCTCACATGTCCACACTGACAATTGCCCTTATGAACAATAAGACCATCCACCACCAGTGGCAGTAACCGAGGGCTAGCCCAAAAAATGTCCTATTATGTGGTTATATGCTAATTATTCAAGCTTTATAAACATCTAATGCAAACAGTAGCATTATCCAGCAATAGAAAAGTGGACAAGAAACCCTTGAAAAACAGTTGGAAGGTCAGTAGTCTGAAAGGTCTTCCTAGAAGGCTACACTATTATTGGAAAATATACAGCATGGTTAATTGGAAATGGGCAGAGCAAGCAAGGATAAAATTAGATCCATGGGTAAAATGAATGAATGTCCCAAAGCTCTCAAGAAACCTGATAGACTACACCCCCTCCAAAAACATTCACTTCTTTGCAGTGTATATGATAGGGCAAGCAATGGTTGGTGGACACTTTAGGATGGAAAAGGATGGATCAGATTGGACTACACATTGAAATGGCAAGAGAATGGGATTTGTATGTTAGATATTTAGGGGCAGAGCAGGTTAAGGATAGGATCAGATCCATAGGTAAAAGGAATGGATGTCCCAAAGCTCTCAAGAAACCTGAACAAAGTTTAGAGAAATTGTGAGCAAAGAAAACACAGGGAACCTGAACAAACTTTTTCTAAGCTCCTCATTGCATGGTCTCCCATCACATGTTCATCCAGGGAGTGTAGCTGTGGTCTCTTCTACCCTCTCTGTTGAGGGATTTTTGTATACAATTGAGCAATTTTTCAGAGGCACCTGTCTTGTCCTATCTTAGTGTTGCAATTTTCTCTGATAGATATAATATAGCACGGGTCCCTATACTTCAAACAAAGGGAATAAAAAACATGGTATGGTCTAAAAAGGATCGAGAAAGTGGGTATGTATAGTTGTTCTCTGAGTTGAGGCCCATTTCTATTGTGGGAAATTACATCCTCTAGAAGTTTTTACATATCCCGTTAAAGGCCAATCAAGGGAAATATACAAATGCAAATAATTATGTGGTTTAGTTTTTTCATATTCAAACTTTTGTTTTGTATAGAAAAGCTAAATAACGAAGTTTCCAAGTCTATGTTAGAATCTGGTTCTTGGGCAACAATAGCTAGAAAATCAGTTGTTGGGAAATAATAGCCTGAAAATCATCACGATCATGAAAATCAATGCGTGCATCGTGCCCACCTGATATTTTACCCTTATTTTAATTTTGTCGACAAGATAATGTACTCATGAATAAATGATAAAACGTATGGATCACGGATGATTTTAAGGAACCATACTTATTTAAAAGTGTATAAATGTTGGCGAATATTAGCAATTCTTAAAACACCAACTATAAAATTATTGGCGATATTTTTCAAAAAATATTTTAATTTCCAAGGATTTATATCGTTTGTATAATAATTTGGCGATTTTTAGGGTGAAATTTTTTTACCCCATTACAATTGGGCGAAACAGGGCTTCAAAAAATGCAAAAAGGTGAATATTTTTTGGGGAAAAACATGGGAAAATAGCCCATTGGGCTAAAATTCGCCCCTAAAATTATCCCTAGTATGGATGTCTGCTCATCTTATTTGGAGATCCAATTCTTTTATTCATACATAAGTATCCCTTGGGTTTCTCTATGAGGTTTTCCTTATTAAAAAAAGTCTTAAAAACCTTAATGTTGAAAATTTCATTTGCATCAAGCAATTCATGCAAGTATGAAACTCACCTTTTTCAAGAAGGTTCCCCCTTTAGGACTGCTGTAAATTAATTTGTAAAACATCAGCGGAACAATGAAAATAATTCAATTCAATTAGCCCCAAAATTCACAACAATTCAAGTAGAAAAGATACCAATCATTCCAATCAGTTTACAATTTTCCAGCCCTCTAGGGCAACTTCACCCGTGAGCTGTAGAATCCCTAACAAGAGCTAGGGTGCACAGTAGATCAGCCCTAGCAGGGCTCGAGGGTGTTGCAACATACCCTAGTTTGGTTAGGGTCACATGAAATGTACCAATGAGAAGAAGGAAATAGTTTTAGTGTTGCCGTGAGCTTGTTGACCGCCAATAGGCTTCACACTGAGACCTGTTGTAGCCCTAGACCACCATCGAGGGTTATTACAGTTGCTACGTATAACGGTAGCCACCATAGTGACTGTAGTGTGACAAGAGAAACCAAGAAAGCATAAATGTTGCCACTGTTGAAGAAAAACAACACCAGCCACCAAAATTATCTCTATCAACCTCAAGCAGCAAGTAGAGGAGCAGTCAAGTGTTGAAGTGTTGTGTCTATGAGATGAATTGCAAATGTCCTTTATTTATGGTCCATCAACATTTAAGTTAGTTACACATAATTAGGAGTTGACATTAGGGTTTAACTTCTTTTTCATCTTCGACCCTTTGTCTTTAATCTTTTGTGGTACAAAGGTCTTTTTGGTGTTTTGACTTGTGCCACTTGGTCCTTATCTTGATGGTCTCATAGACCAAGGCTAGGGTTAAATGGTCCTCCAAGTATTTTTGTGGTCATAACAAGTTGTCTTAAGGGTCCCTGTGTTTCATTCATGCCCACTCAAAGTACATCTTCGTAAATAAGGAGAATTACTAAATGCTTTATCTTGATCTCCTCATGCCATCAAGATCAGGTGCTAGGTTTCTCAACTAGGGGTATCTAGTCCCTGGAGAAGGTCTCATAGCCCATAGATCAAGGAGAGGAGTGCATGACTTGCCTAGACCCGGTCTAGGGCTTATGGTGATGACCTAGTAACTGACCAGGTGCCTCATCCCCGGGCTGCATCAAATGACTCAATGTCAAATACTTGGTAACTGACCAAGTGCCTCCATTCTCCTGGAGAATATCCCTTAGCCCCAGGCTGAGATCCTAGTCCCAGACTAGGTTAAATTCCTGGTTGTTGAATGTTAGCATTAACATGAATTCTTAAATTTTTTCATACTGTAAGATAACAAATGACAAGTGCACTAGAAACATCAACAACATCACACACATTGAACACGGTAGTTTTTCACGAGTAATGATTTAAAGGAAAAAAAACCCCAAAAAGCATTAGTAATTCATCTCTTAAATGAGATGACTAAGTTTCTCAATAATTCTCAAACCCTAATGGGTTTGTACCATAGATAAAAAATCTATGAAAATGTATTTCATACAAAAATCAGATTAGGGCTTTCTGCCCTAATTCTTCTAGTTGCCCGAAACTTCCAGAATGGCTGCCCAAAATTTATTCTGCCTGCCCAAATATGCCTAGACTGAGACTGAACTTGCCCGATATCCCTGTGTGATCCCTGTCAACCTATCTGTGATCCCAGTCAGCCTGCCCGAACAGCCTGCTACTGCCCGGAACTCTCTGTCTACTTCCTAAGCCCTCTTTCCAAGCCCTGTCTTCCTGCCCGGAGGTATGTCTTCCTTGCATGAATCCCTGTTAGCCTGCCCGAAGTTGCTATTTTTCCTACCCAGACCCTATCTTCCCTACCTGAGCTCTGCTGCTTGCCCGAAACCCTACCCAAGCATCACTGCTACCTATCAAAAGTCTATAGCAAGCAGACTATGGTTGCCCGAGGGTGGTAGCAGCCTGCCCAAGGGTATTGGCAGTTGCCCAAGGGTATTGGCAGCATGCCTAAGCCCTGATAAGGCTTTTTGTGAGTGACAAAGGGCAGAGGGAGGTGCCTGGACAGGAGATCTAGCCTGCCTGTGAATAGACCGAGACTGCCCGTGAGGGAAGAAGGTTGCCCGTGAGAATTCTGAAGGTGATGTGAGGGTTTAGAAAACCTTAGCTCGTGAAAAGAGAGAAGGTGTTGCTGCTATTGTTCATTGATGGTGAAACCCTAGTTTAGGATTAGACTGTGAAATAGTGGGTGCCCTAGCTAGAATCCTCCATGCTAGGGCATAACCACAAAAGATGTCCTCCACAATGTGAGCGAAAATCTTCCTTGAGTAGCTGTAGGATCATGAGAAAGTGTGTGTAACAAAATGAAATGGAATGATCTTCTTTTATATCGTTTGAATCACTTGTAAGTGGACCAAAACTTAAAAGAACAAAATAATATTATTTTATTATTTTATCTTTTTTACTTTTACCTTTAGTGGTACTAAATGTATTTTTGCACTTTCACTTTGACTCCTTAGTGGTACTAAGGGTCCTTATGTATTTTTTACTTTTACTTTAGCCTTCTTCAAGTGCCCTGTGGTCAAAACAAGTGGTCAAGGTGGTCCTTCATCCCCACTCAAAGTAAGTCATCATAAACAGAGAGAATTACTAATGCTTTTATCTCACACTCTATGTGACACCAAGATCGGGTACTAGGTGTATTAACCAAGGGTATCTAAGACTTGGAGAAGATCACAAAGCCCACAGATCGAGGGTCAAAGTGTCTCACATGCCTAGACTCAGTCTGGGGCTTATAGTTATATCCTCGTAACAGACCAGGTGCATCAGCCATAAGCTGCATAATTTGACCCAAGGTCAAATACTTGGTAATAGACCAAGCACCTCCATTCTCCCGAATAATGGCCCTCAGCCTTAAGCTAAGTCCCCCAGTGCTAGAATGGGTCATCTTCCTATTAACTGACCAGGTGCCTCCATTCAAAGAATGGCCACTCAGTTCTAGGTTGAGTCACCCAGTGCTGGACTGGTTCCACATCTTGGTCCCTAACCAGATGTATTCATTCAACAGAATGTTCACACAACTCTAGGCTGAGTCCCCCAACACTGGACTGGTTCCACATCCTGGTCCCTGACCAGATGTCTCCATTCAACAAAATGGATACTCAACTCAAGGTTGAGTCCCCTAGTGCTGGACTGGTTCCATATCCTGGTCCTTGACCCGATGTCCCCGTTTTCTTAAGAGAATAGCTCTCAATGTTACTCAGGAAAAATCAACACTGGTAGCTAACCAGGTGCCTCCATTCAATGAATGTCACTCAACTCTAGGCTGAGACCCCCAATCCTATACTAGGTCAAATTCTTGCTAACTCACCAGGTGCCTCCATTCTCCCAGAGAATGGCCCTCAGCCCCAGGCTGAGTCCCCTAGTCCCAGACTAGGTCAAATTCCTGGTAACTAACCAGGTGCCTCCATTCAAAGAATGGCCCTCAGCCCCATGATGAGTCCCTTAGTTCTGGACTGGGTCACATTGCCGGTAGCTGACAAGGTGCCTCCATTCAAAGAATGGCCCTCAACACCAGGCTGAGTCCCCCAGTTCCAGACTGGTTCAATTTCCTGGTAGAGTGAATAATTGTCCTACGTAGAGTGAATAATTGTCCTACATGGGTCATATTATTGTTGTTATAATATTTCGAATGACATGGATTGTTTTTATGGCCTTTGTAAGGTTTAGGAATAAACAACGAAGATGTAGTCCCTAAAATATTCATATTTATGTCTAGTGGACATGCACATGGTTCTATATCACCTCACATGTCTTGTAAATGGAATCTTTCGCTTTCAACCAGGATATGGGTGCCATTACAATGTTTTTAGCATAGATTATGGGTTTCGGTTCCTTAACCATGTTGCACAAACTAAATCCATGGTATTTTCTATTATGCACGAAAGTAATCTTTTAGGGCTAATGCACCGAGAATGGGGCTCTAAATTCTCTTCGTAATTATCTTTCTATGCATATGTTTAGAGGTTTGGAGGTAATATTGGTTGAGGATCAGGAATAAGGGATATGGTTTCATAATGTTTAATAAAACAAAGATACCTTTGAAGTGACAACTATGATATAGGCTCCTCATCGCAGTAGCAACCACCTGGTGTAGTTCCCTACTGAAATAGATTGGACCTCTAATCCACATTGTTTTAGGATGCTACCCCTCATTAATGGCTAGAAAAAATATATGTGTTTGGATACTACCCATAAGAGGATCAAGGGATAAAAATGGATAGATATAATAGCTACCTAGTACAATTGCCCTTTGAAATAGAGTGGTTTTAGTTCACACTACTTCGGGTTGCTACCCCTCATCAATGGTAGGAAAATGTCTACATGTTTAAATACTACCTATAAGAGGATTAAGGGTAAACTTGGATTACAACTTAGTACAACCCCAAATCTGGAGCACACTTGCATCCTCAAACAACTAATTGATAGAAAACTGCAAATTCAGAGAATTAATCTAACTTACAGGAAACCATTAAATATTACAGGAATTCATCGAGCATTACCAGAATTTATATTGAAAGGAATTTGATGGCACAACGTCTAATTCCTGAATATTTTGTATGAAAATACCCTGGTTTATAAATGCACACTCTGTTCTGGAACAACGAACTTCAAACGAATCCATAATCAACAGAACTCTGGCTACATCGCACCACCAACACGATTATGTGTAACTTCAACCGTAATCTAGATAAATTCCATAGATCGATTCAATGTCCAGAGCTACCATGATTTGCAAGTGCTGAGACGAATGATTCTCTTTCTCAGTTAGATTTTGAAATGCCATTCCTCAATCATCAATGATTTGGTGTTCTCCTCAAGCTGTGATATTGGATCGTAGTTCTAATCTGAGCATTCTCCAAACGCTACACCTACGATCTGACCTAAGAATCTCCACAATCTAAAAAAAAATATTTCATACATTAGTATCTTCCTCCTCTAAACTGGTTGATCATCCCTACATCGAGCCCCTCCTCGAAGGATCAAGGAATTCGGGGGCCGGCATATTGGGGGCAAAGGTTATGTTTTTTTTGTTTTTTGCATTTTCATTATATTTTTTATTTTTATTTTTTATTTTATATATTTGTCTTTTATATGATTTCTTTTAAAAGACTAAACATTTTTCATTTTTTATTTTCTTAATTTTTCATTACAGAGTACTTGAGTCAGTTTCCTAAATTTTAAGAACCTACCATCAGGCACCTATTTCCCATCAATGTATTATATCTGTCTTTTAAAATGATATCCATGTTGATGTAATTGTAACTTTGGAATGTCCTTTAAAATGATATCCATGTTGATCTAATTGTAACTTTGGAATGTCCTTTAAAATGATATCCATGTTGATCTAATTGTAACTTTGGAATGTATTCATCCGTATATTTTATGTATTGTACCTTGATGTTTATTCTGGGATGTGTCTGTAATGTATTTGAGTCATGTCATGCCCCGATGTTCCTATCGGGAGGTTCTATAATGTAAAAAAGTCATGTCAAGTCATTGTGGGTAACCCTCCTATTGGTCACGGGTTAAAGTCCCCACAGTTGCGGGGCCCTAGGGTTATTAGACTATCCTAGAGAATTTGACCCTGTGTGAGTCATTTTAAGTTGGGGCAATAGTCCCCACCATTGTGTTAAGATAAAACTCCTTGTTGGTCGGAGGAGGAAAAGTACCCACAGGTTGTGGGGCATTAGGGTTATTAGACACTCCTAGAGATGTCGGATTTAGTAAGTAATTGTTAAGTGAGGACGACAAGTTGGAGTGGGTTTCAAGTGAACGGAAGAATATAAATAGAGAGTGAGCCTCTCTATTTATCACACACACATTCACTCATTGGGCTTGTTGTGAGTGACGAAGGGCAGAGGGAGGTGCCTGGACAGGAGATCTGGCCTGCCTGAGATTCATTAATACTATAGGCACATTAGTCAACTTGAAAGGAACCACCACAAACCCGCCATTATTGAATCAAAATGTAAAAACAATTTTCATGATATTTGCATCCTTTATTTATAGATTATCATACCCCAATCATAGATCAATCCTAAAAAACATTGTGGCCCATTTAATATAATAAAAAAATCATAGAGATAAGGAAATGGATATTGATTATATATGGTGGCCTTAATATTCAACTCTATGTAATCTATACACAACATCTAGGATCCATCCTTCTTCCTCATAAAGATAATCGGTGTTCCCCAAGGTGACATGCTAGGTTGGATTAGCTCTAAATCCAAAAAATTGTTCATATGCATCTGCAACTAACGAAATTCAAGCATGGGCATAAGGGAACTTATATATGGTCTTTGGTTCAACAAATAACACCAAATCACAATTGGGAGGAAGTCCATGCAACTCTTCAAGAAAAACATTTGGAAATTATGACAAGATGGGATATTGAATCAAAACTATGCCACCAGAATATGTATCTAGTAGCCCTTCTTGGGACTTATTTTCAACTACAATAATGGTACAAATTGCAAAGATACAACCATGTTTGTTCCTCTCAATACCTTTTCCTTCCCTTCATCATCTCAATGATGTTAAAATCATATTTCCTAATAGCCACCAAGCCACATCTATACAATGCATTTGGTAAAATAAATCTCTCAGATGTGGTTCTTGGATTAATTAAAATAGGAAGAGTAACATCCTTTCTTTTACTTGTGATCTCCAAGCATGTTAACTAGTGCACATGGTTGTTCCTTTCTATATGGGTTTGGTGATCTCTCCCAACATCTCCCACCATGGTGTAATTCTTAATAAATATAGCTCTAGTGATCTCCCCTTGTAAAATTTCTCAAAATGGGTCGCTCCACATGTCCAACAACCTCCTTTTAAATATGTTCAATGTGTTCTCGGTTGGGAAAGATTAGTTCAAGCACTACTCTACTTAGTATGTTTAGGGAAATAATTGTTACGTTGTATGATAAGTATGAATTGTGGTTAATTACACCTTGGTTGGTTCTTTATAACCCCCATACCGTTTCCTCCTGGTTCCTCTTTATGCCATAAAAAGTATGGTTTGGAACTTCCTCATAGCAAATGACTTTGATGTGTTCCTCTAGCAACACTTCCCTTGATGGTCATACTCAATTTGTAAAAAATGTGTTCACATTTAGTTTCTATGTATTTAAATGAGGACCATGCCTTGGAATCTCTCTAAATTGGGCCTCGTACTCTGCCACCATCTAATTGGATTGATACAACACATTGATATCATTCAAACGAGACTAAAAAAAAATCCTTAGAAAGTTACCTCTACCAGAAATGTTCCCTAGACAACTCCCATGTGATCATGGATGTCTCAAGACTAAGTTCAAGCTCCATAAGTTGAAATATGGCCTATCATGTTTTCTTATTACTAGAGTAATCCCTAGGTGAGGAGAACATTACCATTCTCTTCAATGATAATGATACAAATTGCAAGGATACAACCATGTTTGTACCTCTCAAGACCTTTTCCTTCCCTTCATCATCTAAGAAATGAAGTAACTTTCTTATGTAATCTAGCATAATTGAATGCGCCTCCAGCCAATC
>LPNX011214731.1:0-21654 GCA_001517045.1 Pseudotsuga menziesii | reverse complement strand
GGGTAATATGGTTTTCAATCCAACATTGGGTCATTAGGGTTTACCTAGGCCGAACCTAGCCTTGGAAAACAAATTACATTGGCGATTTCCATTTTTTCTCTATATGATGATTATGAATATTTATGATTATGATCATGAAGATTATGGTTGGGACCTGGTCTGGTCGGCTATGTGAAACTGATGGAAGTCGCTTAGCCTCTCCCCAATGGGGCCCATTTATAGGAAAACAACCAAGGGGAGTGATGAAAACCTCACTTGAAATGCGATATGTAACTGAATGCTTGTCCTTTATCGATATGCATCGAGACTATAGAAAATTTAGTGTGAGGAACCATTTGAAAGATGCACTCAACACTCTGCATCTCGTGCGAAATCGAGGAATTCTCCTAGATTCTTCTGTTCATGCAATCTTATCGCAGGCCTGTGTAAACAACAAAGCTCTACCTCGAAGGAAAACAAGTTCATTCCCACATAATTCACATAGGATATGAATCTGGTGACACATTTTTAGTGAACAAGGTTTTGCTAGTATGAGCCAAGTGCAGAGTTTTGGCCGATGCTCACATGGTTTTTGGTGGACTGCTAAAGTGAAACATTGTCTTATGGACTGTCATGATCGTAGCTTATTGCAGGCGTGGGCTACATGAGGAAGTGCTATCACCATTTGATCGAACGCGGAGAGTGGGAATCCTGACAATTTCCTTCACCTTCGCCAGCATTCTCTCGGCCTGTCCAAGTTTGTTGGCTTTTAAATACGGCAAGGAATTTTTAGTGAACAAGGTTTTGCTAGTATGAGCCAAGTGCAGAGCTTTGGCCGATGTTCACATGGTTTTTGGTCGAATTCTAAAGTGAAACATTGTCTTATGGACTATCATGATCGCATCTTATTGCAGGCGTGGGCTGCATGAGGAAGTGCTATCACCGTTTGATCGAAAGCGGAGAGTGGGCATCCAGCCAATTTCCTTCACCTTCGCCAGCATTCTCCCAGCCTATCCAAGTTTGTTGGATTTTAAATACGGTAAGGAATTTCATCATGAAATAATAAGAAGTGAAGTACAATCCAATTTTTTTCTGGGAAACGGTTTTGTAGACATGTGTTGCAAAATGTGGTTTTGTAGAAGTTGCATGCAAAATGTTTGACAAAATGACTGAATGAAATTTGGTTTCATGGAATAGTATGTTTACTGGGTAAGCCCAAAATGGGTATTTCGATGAGGCTATTAATCTCTTTCAGAAGATGCCTGAAAGGAATGTGGTGCCATGGACTGCCATGATTGCAGGATATGTGAAGAATGGGATTTTCGACAAGGCCATGAAGCTTTTTAATGAAATGCTCAAGTGAAATGTGGTATGTTGGACTGCGATGATTGTAGGGCGTGTACAATTTATCCTAAACAAACAGAGGTATTTTTTCTGAAAACCAGCATACATAGATTAATGTAGGTGGGATTGATTTGCAAAAATAGCAATGTTTTTTTTTTCTGTTTTTGCAAAAACCTGACTAACTCAAGGTGAAAAGAAATATGCAAACCTGCAACAAAAAATTCCTTTATCACCACAGTCAGATCAAGGTGAGTATTATATGCAACATAGTATGGCTTAGCTAGCCTTGTCCAACTCAAGGTGAGGAATTTGACAATTTTAGACTTTTGCATAGGTGGAGCTCATACTTATAGCCAAAACATACGTGCTGGCATCAACTGGATCAAGGATATAGTTACAACACTTCTTATTGTCCCCAACTAGATCAAAGAGCAAAATTTCCCTTAAGCAATCGTTGTAGCAGCAAGGGGATCTAACATGCATCTCTAACTACAATTTCGTTATAAATGAATGTACACATCCAACCAAAAGTGCTAGAATACAACATTATACACAATTCTGGAGAAAAGATAATGCCATGGCACTTTTGTAAATAACACCTAAAGTGAAACTGGATGTGCAAAACTTGAATCCTGTTGGTTTAAAAGAGTATATGCACACATTCACAAACATGAGAGTGAAGATAACATGGAACATCATTTTAAAGTTCCAACAAATATATATTACAGGATGTGCATGATAGAGGTTACCCATGCAATACCTGCATACCACACTTTTTCAACTATACCATCTCTTGGATACTTATTGTAATTTAACTTCCAATCCTCACATAAATATTCATTGATTCATACAGAAACATGTAATTGAATTGATTTGAAACACACTAGAATCTCCATACCATCTCTTGGACATCATTGATTTTGGGTTATGCTCAGAATGGGCGTGTTGATGAAGCTTACAAACTATTTGAGAAGATGCCCGAGAGGAATCTAGTCTCTTGGACTGCAATGATTACAGGATATGCACAGGATGGGTGTGTTGATGAGGCTCTGAAGCTCTTTAAAAAAATGCCACTACGAAATGTGGAATCGTGTAATGCAATGATTGCAGGATATGTACATAATGGCTGAAATGAAGAGGCCCTGAAGCTTTTCTGAGAAATGCAAAGGCATGACATGAAGCCAAACTCAATGACTCTTGCTAGTGTTATTGCAACATGTGCTGATCTGGTAGCATTGGAACAGGGCTTGGAGATCCATGAGAAGTAATCAAGAGTGGATTTGTTTGACAAAATGGATCACAAAGATTGCAGGCTATGGTGTGCATGGATTTGGTAAGGAAGCCCTAAGGCTCTTCGAACAAATGCAGCACTGTGGAATATCACTGGATCATGTTACATTTGTCGGAGTTCTGTCTGCATGCTGCCATTCAGGCCTAGTGTCCTGCAATACTTTAATTGCATGAGTCACTATCATCAGATTACACCCACAATGGAGCACTATGCTTGCATGGTTGACCCTTTCGACCGAGCTAGGCACCTGGATAAGGCACACAACTTTATCAATAGAATGCCAATAAAACCTGATTATATTGTGTGGAGTTCTTTCATCGCTGCATGTAGAATCCATAAGAATATAAATCTAGGGGAATTTGTTGCAAAATTCCTCATTGAATTGGATATCCAAAAAGCCACACCTTATGTGGCTCTATCAAACATCTATGCTGCAGCAGGATAGTGGGATGGCATCTATGCTGCAGCAGGACATCTCACCGAGCAGGGCATTAACCTTGATAGCTATCTTCCATATTGGTTGAGCCTTCTCCTGAAAGATTCTGTGATTTCTTTCATTCCATATGCACCAGAAAATTAGCTTGGGGAGTTTCAGCCACAGGATCTAACTCCATTTTTGTGGTTCAGCTCACCTTGATACATAGTTTCCCAACTAGTAAAACAGGCCTGAATTGTATCTGGAAAATGTACTCCACCTCCCAATAGCTTCAACACATCATCCCAAACCGAAATAGTATAGGGGCACTTTAGAAATAAGTGTCTGATATTTTCTGAGGCTTCAATACATAATGGGCATCGAAAGGGGCCGTCAATTCCTCTTTTCTCCAAGTTCTGACCGGTGAGCACTCTCTCATGCATCAGGGACAGAGTGAACATATCGATTTTTGGTAGAGTGTTGCAGTTCCAGAGATTATTCCATACACGTGGGTTTACAGGCACATTATAATTTGCAGCGTATCTTTGATATCCCTTTGACATTGAATAACTGCCAGTATGCCTCCCCCATCCATGACGATCCCTCTTGGTTTTGGCTACCGGTACCAGCCCAGCCAGATGGTTGGTAAGTTGCAATTTCTCAGCATCTAGATCAGGAGGACAGTCCGGCATATTCCAGCTAGCCCATCGATTATGCAACACAGACTCCCAAATGGATATGTCCCATAGCGTGTTCATCCCCAGAGCGGCCAATCTCTCCTGCAGACGTGGAGTTTGGGGAGGGGTCTTCCCTAGAATTTTTTCATGCCAGAGATTAATCGATTTCCCATTGCCAGGGACCCAATACAATTCGTCTTTGAACTGTGGCAATGCTTTGAGACAGATATTGTAAATTGAAGAACCTTTGTGATTCACATGGGCGCCATCAAGGCATCTAAGCCTCAATCCACTGAAGTATTTGGCTTTCAACACCTGACTTCACCAAGAGGGCTTGGGGGCGATCAAGTTCCAGAGCAGCTTGGCTCCCATAGCCAAGTTTTGGTTTCTAAGATCTCTGATGTAAAGACCGCCCTCTAGCCTCGGTAATTTAATTATTTTCCAGCTGACCAGTGCAAATTTTTTGCCTCCCCCAGCATTGCCACTTTTCCAAAGAAAGGATCTAACCAATCCTTTGATATGTGAGATTACTTTGGCTGGAGCTAGGAGAAGAGAGCTCTGATAGAGTAGGTAGCTATTCAAGACTGCCTTTATTAAGACTACCTTCCCAGCCAAATTTAACCAAATTGACCCCCAACCAAGGATTTTCCTTTTGATTTTCTCCACAATTGGGTTCCAGGCTGAACTCTTGGGTTTGGATTTGAAGATGGGGATCCCTAGATAGTTGAAGGACTCCCAGGTGACAACACCATCCACATTGAGAATCCGAGAGATATCTAGCATTTCTCTAGGATTGATATTCCATCCATAGATAAGGCTTTTCCTAAAATTGATTTCGCTTTTGGAGGCATGGCAATAGCGATTTAGTTCAGACTTGAAATGGCGGGCTATGATTTGACTGGCTCCCCCCAACAATATAGTATCATCCACGAATTGTGCGTGATTGATATCTTTTGTGCCTCTGGACATCCTAATTCTGGGGAGATCCTACTCAATCCTGGCATTTTCCAGCTGAAATCTAAGTACAAAAGCCTGGATGGCATAAAGCAATAGGGAGAGCAGGAAGCCTTGCCTCAGACCTCTCGAGGCTTGGAAGAAAGGAGCAGCTCTGCCATTGACTAAAGGGGCTATCCACGGCTTGCTAATACAGGCCTTGACCCAGGAGATAAAATCTGAATTGAAACCAAATTTCTGCATTACCTGAAGGAGAAAGGGGTGGCTGACTCTATTGAAGGCAGGGATGATTTTAGGGGCGAATTATAGCCCATAGGCGAATTTTAAGGGGTACCCAAAAAAAGGTGGGCGAATTTTTAATATTAAAATGGTTTTTTTTTTTAATTTAATAAATTAGCCCATTTTTTATTTTATATATAATTTTCCCCAATTAAATAGCCTATGCGGTTAAACTATGAAAATTCATACAATGGAATTTAGCCCACCGTTCGATGGGGAAAATCGGACATTCACCTAGATTTCTTCTATAATGGAGGTTAAATCGCCAAAAATTTCCAGTTTTGGAGGAGAAATGGAGATGGTTCGCCTGGATTTTATGGATGATAGGTTAAAATTTTTGTATTTCGCCCTTATTTATGGATCTTTGGGTAAACTTCTCTCAGTTTGTCCTTGATTTGCAGGCTCATGGACGCAGGACAATGTTCGATTTCAGGTGGTGGCCAAGCCATGGACGCAGGACAACGTTTGATTTCAGGTGGTGTTTTCCTTGGTTCACCAAAGATGCAAGACAGATGGGGTTTGGACGCTGGACATGGTTTGATTCCATGTGGTGGTGGTCATGGCCGTGGCGGTCTTCATTCTCCATTGACGCAGGACAGGGTTTCATATAAACATTTGAATATTTATTAGATTCATTTGATATTGAGATTCTATATTTTAAAGCTTAGAGTCTTGAAAAACATGGATGGCCTAGGTGTTTGATGTTTAGATTATTCTGCATATCATGATGATGCCCTAGCATGAGATATTCATGGGATATTGGTGATTGTGTGATTGAAGACTTACATTTTCCTAAATATGCCATTCCAACTCAATTGCAAGCAGCCAAGCAGAATTTGGGGTTTCAACTCCCATGGCACGGCTGGATTTTGCACAGCAACAGGGTCAAATGACGAGTGGAGTGCCAAGACTGTTGTTTCTATGGCCGCAGAGAAAGGTCTATGCTACAAAGAAACTAAGAATCTTAAACATTGGGTGGAGAGATTTGCTGGTCCATCTGCTGAATATATTCCTGATGGTGAGATAACTCTGGAGTATCCTGTTTATGAATGTTTGTATTGCAATTAGCATGATGATGGATGGAAATTATAGCTCAAATTCATGATGGACATTCTGGTCAAAATCAGACACTTTTGAGAGCATTTCAGTTCATTCATGGAGAGGTAATCAGTCATAAAGAGTTAACATAACACCCAAAGTAAGAAATTCTTTATTGCAATTTTGGCAACCGATTGAAGGGCTTAGAAGTCTGAGTCAAGGTGAGATGGTTGGCAGGAATATGGAAGCTGTTATTGAAAGGACTAATTTTAAAAGTTATGTCAAAAAACTTGATGATAGTGAGAAAACCTGTTGTATCACTTATAGGCCAATTTGTTCGGTTTTTTCCATTGAACGATAGCTCAACTATGCCTACTACATCCAATGGCCAATTTGTGGTGACCAATTTCAGTAGTTTGAAAACCCAGCAAACTTGATAACTATATTCAGTGTTGCTTACAGTCATTCGCATCTTCACCTGATGTTTGGCCTGTTAATAATGGACCAGTCTATTAGAACTTTCAGGTCTGGCAAAAGAAGGCATGTAAATTGCTCCTCCTTTTAAGAGGATCCTGTAGCAGGAATGAGGCACTAACATAATTGACCAAGGGCATTCATGGAAGCCTTAAATCAGTCTTAAACTCAGCAGAACAAGCTCTGTATAAGCAGAATTATCCTTGGCAGCACTAGCACAGAATTCAGTGGGCAATTTGTGGACTGTTTCACTTTCAAACTTGCAGTAAAAGGAGTATTAACATATCTAGGTGTATTTTTCAGCAACATATGTATTGGCTGTCCATAGCAGCAGCTCTAAATCTGCATTTTCTTTGTGTTAAAGGGGCCTGTTCTTGATCAGCATTCACCATAATGATGGCTACAATCAACATGTAGGGAATAGTTATGATGAAGACATTGAACCTTGTGGGATCCTTTCCATTTGTTTGACAGACATCCACCCTTTTACGTGTACATTGTCCATCCTTCATGGCCATCCTTTATGGCCCTGTCATGACAGTGTCTATTTTTTGAGGATCTTCGTACCTGGTTTGGAGGCTTTGCATCACTCTTTCGTGCTTCTTGGAGGATATTCATTTGAGAAATCTTAGAGGTATTTTATATGGATTGGTGTTATTATTATATTTTGAAAAAATCCTCCTCTTCTCATAGTGCTGAAAGCATGTCCAGGGTATCTATTATGCCAAAGTTACCCAGAAACTGCATATTTATTAGATTCATTTGATATTGAGATTCTAGATTTTAAATCTTAGAGTCTTGAAAAACATGGATGGACTAGGTGTTTGATGTTTAGATTATTTTGCATATTATGATGATGCCCTAGCATGAGATCTTCATGGGATATTGGCGATTGTGTGATTGAAGACTTACATTTTCCTAAATCTGCCATGGCAACTCAATGGTGATTCCAAGGGTTTTATAAAATCTAGTAATAAGAGGATTCTTGCTTATGATGATGACGTAGAATTTGTTTCCAAGGCCAAAAAACTAAAGGTCTGATAGAGTAATTTCTTCCAAGTATTTTGATGCATGCTTAGGCCTAATTGACAGGCATTTGGTCTTAATGGTCCCCCTCTCCATCATGCATAGAATAAGTTTTATTTGGAAAATCAGTCTCTGAAATTTAAGAAACTGAACATGCCTGCTGGTTCTAATTATTTGCAGGGAATAAAGACTTCAAAACTGCGTAGTTGATAATTTCCTAAATAATTATTATCTGTAATAATATTTTCAGTGCCATAAAGAGCATCCTGAAAAGATATGATTCCTGGATTACAGATTTGTTTAATGAGTGCTCATATTTGGCAAGAATTGTAGAGATTATTATTTATGATCTGTGGAATTAACAAACAAAATAAGGATTTGAAGCCTGTCTATAATATATATTGATTAGCTAATTTACAACTGAGATATATGCCAAGCCACAATGCTTGTTATGTACCTTTGATGCTCAAGTGAACTTTCTTTGTTTGGGCATCATCTTGGAAGTGTTCTTTTGCTCTTTTCTGCCCTAGAATAACACATAAGGTACCATCTGTGGGGATTTACCTGCCATTCAGTCCAGTCTGTGCCAACATTATTATTCTGTCATCAATTCCAGGCGATTTAATTGAGGTGCCAAACAACATAAGAACCTGTGTCCTTGACGGATATATTGCTTGCAACTGATCACAGTTATGGAGCTTTAGTGAGTGTCATGAAGGGAATGTACTATATTTATCATCCATATTGATAGGATGCAATTTAGGCACATTGCCAAAGGAATTAATTTAAAAGTCTTGTACTCTAAAAAGTCACTTCTATTACCATCTAATTGTTGTACTTCTACAAGTTGTCTAAGCAGATGTAGTTTTCAATGAGAATTCCAAATCTCTAATGGGGTTGGTAAGCTCAGATTTTGTTTGATCTAGTTGTTCGAATTCAGAAGTGAGACCCTAATTCCACACCCTAGCTTATGAAATTTCAAGAGGCATGTGCTTTACAACACCCAAAATTTTTGGTCAGGTTAGATATTGTATTAGTTTTTTGATGAAAATATGTTGTACATGTAGTAGACTTGACTTTAAGACAACACCAGAAAAAAGGATTGTATGGATTGAGTAGGTCTGTTTAATCAATGTGTTATATAGTTTCTCATCATTCAACTCTATGTTGCATGAGTGTGTCTAGGTATGAGCATGGATACAATGACGATGAAAACAATTTCAACCATGGGTATTGCTTTCAAATGGATAAGTATATAATTTGTCATCTTTTTTGGTACTTCCTAGGTTAAAGAATCAGTGTTGTGGACTTGTTGATGTCATTTTCATGATCAATCCTAAAATCCATTTCAGGAGCAAAATAAAAAAATTCATCCCAAAATATACTTCTTTGGGGTTGGAAAATGCATCATTGACATAGTGGATGGCCCTAGGGTGTAGGACGTTTATAGTTTTGAAATGAGCTATCAAACACTAAAAGCAAAGTGTATATGAGAAACTTATGGCCTTCGGAAGTTGATCTATGCTTTAACTACCATAGTGACAAGTAGATGCCACTACATTTCTCATTACTCACAAATGGAGGTGAGTTTGTTTCAACTTAGTTTAAAGAATCTTGCAAAATGGAAGGTACATAGGTGGTATACCACTCCATACACTCCACAACAAAATGGAGTCATGAAAAGGAGGAATAATATAGTTGTGGAGATGGCAAAGTGCATGGTGCACAGCTAGAATGTACCATAGCGATACTGGGAAAAACCAGTGAATGTTGTGGTTTACATCCTTAACAAAACTCCTTGTAAATATTTGTAGGATATCACTCCTGCTGGTTCTAATTATTTGCAGGGAATAAGACTTCAAAACTGCGTAGTTGATAATTTCCTGAATAATTATTATCTGTAATAATATTTTTCAGTGCCATAAAGAGCATCCTGAAAAGATATGATTCCTGGATTACAGATCTGTTTAACGAGTGCTCATCTTTGGCAAGAATTGTAGAGATTATTATTTATGGTCTGTGGAATTAACAAACAAAATAACGATTTGAAGCCTGTCTGTAATATATATTGATTAGCTAATTTACAACTGAGATATATGCCAAGCCACAATGCTTGTTATGAACCTTTGATGCTCAAGTGAACTTTCTTTGTTTGGGCATCATCTTGGAAGTGTTCTTTTGCTCTTTTCTGCCCTAGAATAACACATAAGGTACCGTCTGTGGGGATTTACCTGCCATTCAGTCCAGTCTGTGCCAGCATTATTATTCTATCATCAACTCCAGGGGATTTAATTGAGGTGCCAAACATCATAAGAACCTGTGTCCTTGACGGATATATTGCTTGCAACTGATCACAGTTATGGAGCTTTAGTGAGTGTCATGAAGGGAATGTACTATATTTCTCATGCATACTGACAGGATGCAATTTAGGCACATTGCCAAAGGAATTAATTTAAAAGTATTGTACTCTAAAACATCACTTTTATTACCATCTAATTGTTGTACTTATACAAGCTGTCTAAGCAGATGTAGTTTTCAATGAGAATTCCAAATCTCTAATGGGGTTGGTAAGCTCATATTTTGTTTGATCTAGTTGTTCGTATTCAGAAGTGAGACCCTAATTCCACACCCTAGCTTATGAAATTTCAAGAGGAATGTGCTTTACAACACCCAAAAGTTTTGGTCAGGTTAGATATTGTATTAGTTTTTTGATGAAAATATGCTGTACATGTAGTAGACTTGACTTTAAGACAACACCAGAAAAAGGATTGTATGGATTGAGTAGGTCTGTTTTATCAATGTGTTATATATTTTCTCATCATTGAACTCTATGTTGCATGAGTGTGTCTAGGTATGAGCATGGATACAATGACGATTAAAACAATTTCAACCATGGGTATTGCTTTCAAATGGATAAGTATATAATTTGTCATCTTTTTTGGTACTTCCTGGGTTAAAGAATCAGTGCTGTGGACTTGTTGATGTCATTTTCATGATCAATCCTAAAATCCATTTCAGGAGCAAAATAAAAAAATTCATCCCAAAATATACTTCTTTGGGGTTGGAAAATGCATCATTGACATAGTGGATGGCCCTAGGGTGTAGGACATTTATAGTTTTGAAATGAGCTATCATACACTAAAAACAAAGTGTATATGAGAAACTTATGGCCTTTGGAATTTTATCTATGCTTTGACTACCATAGTGACAAGTAGATGCCACTTCATTTCTCATTACTCACAAATGGAGGTGAGTTTGTTTCAACTTAGTTCAAAGAATCTTGCAAAAGGGAAGGTACATAGGTGGTATACCACTCAAAACACTCCACAACAAAATGGAGTCATGGAAAGGAGGAATAAGATAGTTGTGGAGATGGAAAAGTGCATGGTGCACAGCCAAAATGTACCATAGCCATATTGGGAAAAACCAGTGAATGTTGTGGTTTACATCCTTAACAAAACTCCTTGTAAATATTTGTAGGATATCACTCCTACTGGTTCTAATTATTTGCAGGGAATAAGACTTCAAAACTGTGTAGTTGATAATTTCCTGAATAATTATTATCTGTAATAATATTTTCAATGCCATAAAGAGCATCCTGAAAAGATATGATTCCTGGATTACAGATCTGTTTAACGAGTGCTAATCTTTGGCAAGAATTGTAGAGATTATTATTTATGATCTGTGGAATTAACAAACAAAATAAGGATTTGAAGCCTGTCTGTAATATATATTGATTAGCTAATTTACAACTGAGATATATGCCAAGCCACAATGCTTGTTATGTACCTTTGATGCTCAAGTGAACTTTCTTTGTTTGGGCATCATCTTGGAAGTGTTCTTTTCCTCTTTTCTTCCCTAGAATAACACATAAGCTACCGTCTGTGGGGATTTACCTGCCATTCAGTCCAGTCTGTGCCAGCATTATTATTCTGTCATCAATTCCAGGGGATTTAATTGAGGTGCCAAATAGCATAAGAACATGTGTCCTTAACGGATATATTGCTTGCAACTGATCACAGTTATGGAGCTTTAGTGAGTGTCATGAAGGGAATGTATTATATTTCTCATGCATACTGACAGGATGCAATTTGGGCACATTGCCAAAGGAATTAATTTAAAAGTCTTGTACTCTAAAACCTCACTTCTATTACCATCTAATTGTTGTACTTCTACAAGTTGTCTAAGAAGATGTAGTTTTCAATGAGAATTCCAAATCTCTAATGGGGTTGGTAAGCTCAGATTTTGTTTGATCTAGTTGTTCGAATTCAGAAGTGAGACCCTAATTCCACACCCTAGCTTATGAAATTTCAAGAGGCATGTGCTTTACAACACCCAAAAGTTTTGGTCAGGTTAGATATTGTATTAGTTTTTTGATGAAAATATGTTGTACATGTAGTAGACTTGACTTTAAGACAACACCAGAAAAAGGATTGTATGGATTGAGTAGGTCTATTTTATCAATGTGTTATATAGTTTCTCATCATTGAACTCTATGTTGCATGAGTGTGTCTAGGTATGAGCATGGATACAATGACGATGAAAAAAATTTCAACCATGGCTATTGCTTTCAAATGGATAAGTATATAATTTTTCATCTTTTTTGGTACCTCCTGGGTTAAAGAATCAGTGCTGTGGACTTGTTGATGTCATTTTCAGGATCAATCCTAAAATCCATTTCAGGAGCAAAATAAAAAAATTCATCCCAAAATATACTTCTTTTGGGTTTGGAAAATGCATCATTGACATAGTGGATGGCCCTAGGATGTAGGACGTTTATAGTTTTGAAATGAGCTATCATACACTAAAAACAAAGTGTATATCAGAAACTTATGGCCTTTGGAAGTTGATCTATGCTTTGACTACCATAGTGACAAGTAGATGCCACTTCATTTCTCATTACTCACAAATGGAGGTGAGTTCGTTTCAACTTAGTTCAAAGAATCTTACAAAAGGGAAGGTACATAGGCGGTATACCACTCCATACACTCCACAACAAAATGGAGTCATGGAAAGGAGGAATAAGATAGTTTTGGAGATGGCAAAGTGCATGGTGCACAGCCAGAATGTACCATAGCCATACTGGGAAAAACGAGTGAATGTTGTGGTTTACATCCTTAACAAAACTCCTTGTAAATATTTGTAGGATATCACTCCTACTTTTTCTAATTATTTACAGGGAATAAAGACTTCAAAACTGCGTAGTTGATAATTTCCTGAATAATTATTATCTGTAATAATATTTTCAGTGCCATAAAGAGCATCCTGAAAAGATATGATTCCTGGATTACAGATCTGTTTAACGAGTGCTCATCTTTGGCAAGAATTGTAGATATTATTATTTATGATCTGTGGAATTAACAAACAAAATAAAGATTTGAATCCTGTCTATAATATATATTGATTAGCTAAATTATAACTGAGATGTATGCCAAGCCACAATGCTTGTTATGTACCTTTGATGCTCAAGTGAACTTTCTTTGTTTGGGCATCATTTTGGAAGTGTTATTTTGCTCTTTTTTGCCCTAGAATAACACATAAGGTACCGTCTGTGGGGATTTACCTTCCATTCAGTCCAGTCTGTGCCAGCATTATTATTTTGTCATCAATTCCAAGGGATTTAATTGAGGTGCCAAACAACATAAGAACCTATGTCCTCGACGGATATATTGCTTGCAACTGATCACAATTATGGAGCTTTAGTGAGTGTCATGAAGGGAATGTAGTATATTTCTCATGCATACTGACAGGATGCAATTTAGGCACATTGCGAAAGGAATTAATTTAAAATTCTTGTACTCTAAAACGTCACTTCTATTACCATCTAATTGTTGTACTTCTACAAGTTGTCTAAGCAGATGTAGTTTTCAATGAGAATTCCAAATCTCTAATGGGGTTGGTAAGCTCAGATTTTGTTTGATCTAGTTGTTCGAATTCAGAAGTGAGACCCTAATTCCACACCCTAGCTTATGAAATTTCAAGAGGCATGTGCTTTACAACACCCAAAAGTTTTGGTCAGGTTAGATATTGTATTAGTTTTTTGATGAAAATATACTGTACATGTAGTAGACTTGACTTTAAGACAACACCAGAAAAAGGATTGTATGGATTGAGTAGGTCTATTTTATCAATGTGTTATATAGTTTCTCATCATTGAACTCTATGTTGCATGAGTGTGTCTGGGTATGAGCATGGATACAATGACGATGAAAACAATTTCAACCATGGGTATTGCTTTTAAATGGATAAGTATATAATTTGTCATCTTTTTTGGTACTTCCTGGGTTAAAGAATCAGTGCTGTGGACTTGTTGATGTCATTTTCAGGATCAATCCTAAAATCCGTTTCAGGAGAAAAATAAAAAAATTCATCCCAAAATATACTTCTTTGGGGTTGGAAAATGCATCATTGACATAGTGGATGGCCCTAGGGTGTAGGACGTTTATAGTTTTGAAATGAGCTATCATACACTAAAAACAAAGTGTATATGAGAAACTTATGGCCTTTGGAAGTTGATTTATTCTTTGACTACCATAGTGACAAGTAGATGCCACTTCATTTCTCATTACTCACAAATGGAGGTGAGTTTGTTTCAACTTAGTTCAAAGAATATTGCAAAAGGGAAGGTACATAGGTGGTATACCACTCCATACACTCCACAACAAAATGGAGTCATGGAAAGGAGGAATAAGATAGTTGTGGAGATGGCAAAGTGCATGGTGCACAGCCAGAATGTACCATAGCCATACTAAGAAAAACCATTGAATGTTGTGTTTTACATCCTTAACAAAAATCCTTGTAAATATTTGTAGGATATCACTCCTGAGGATTCATGGTTAGGTAGAAAACCTTTTGTAAGAGATTTTTGTATTTTCAGTTGTATTGCTTTTGCAAATATTCCCAAGGAAAAACATTCCTAATGAATAATTGGATGTTTCTGTGAACAAAATTGTGATTAATAGAGATGTTGTAGATGAGAAAATATCATTCTTCTGTGATGATGGTAAATCTATGGATAGTACTAAGTAATGTATGGGAAATTGTTGCTCATTCAAGAACAAGTTCTGGTGTTGAAATCAAACAGGACTCAGAGCCGGAAACATCATAGGAGTCAAGTTCCAAGGAGGGGTTTGGTGAAGAAGAGGGGGATTCTCAATCTTCACAACAGAGAGGGATTCTTGATCTTCACAGCAAGACCAAGAGGGCCAACAAAGGAAATGGAAATGGTATTATACCATGATGGAAGGATATTGAGAAGATGAGTTTCCAAAGGCACTAGAAGGAAAGACTACATGATTGAGGAAACAAATTGTGCAAGGTAGTGAGCAGATAAATTTTTCTCTAACTTCTGTTGTTTTTGTGTCAAGTATTTGAACCTAGCACATTTGAAGAATTCAAAGGAAAACTTGAATCAGAGGCTGCCATGAAAGTGAAATATGATGCATAGATGAAAAGCAAGACTTGGGTCTTGTCCACATTGCCTCTAGGGAAGAAAGCACTTGGTTGTAAATGGATTTTAAAAGTAAAATATAAACTAGATGGTTCTTAAGACAAATACAAAGCTTGTCTTGTTGCCAAAGGATATGCACAAGATGAAGGGGTGTACTATGAATAAATCTTTGCCCCACAGTGAAAATGGTAACTTTTCGACTAGTTATCTCCATTTTTGCTCATTCTGGATGGAAGATATATAGATGGATGTTGAAAGTGCCTTGATGTAACCGCAAGGGTTTCATTTTTTTGGAAAGAAACATTTGGTTTGTTGGTTGGTAAAGTCCTTGTATGGACTCAAGCAGGCTCCTCAATCCTGGTATTTCAAACTTGATCAATACCTTAGAGATTCTAGAGTTAGAAAAACCTATTATGAACCCACTTGCTACATCAAAAACAGTGATGATGATATATTGATCTTATTTTGTCTATGTTGATGGTCTTCCCATCAGCAAAAGTAGTGCCAACAAGATTCAACAAGTGAAATTTGATATTTGATCTATTTTTGAAATTACTGATTAAAGCCTGCTTCACTATTGTATAGGTGTAGAATTTTTGCAATCTAAGCACGCTATCTTTCTATCACAAGTCAAGTATGCCAAAGCACTCTTCAAAAAATTCAAAATGACTGAATGTAATCCTACATCTACACCTATGGAAGTTGGCATAAAACTCTCAACTTACATGGACTCACCACTAGTCAACGAGTCATTATATTGGAAATTGGTTGGTAGTTTGATTTATCTTACTACCACCCAATTAGATCTATGTTTTTTAGTGATTTGTCTCTTTCTCAATTCATGTCTAATCCTGAAGAGTTACATTGGCAAGTTGCAAAATGAGTCCGTCAATATTCAAAGGGACCCTTGACTTTGGCATTCTATATCAGAGATATGTTGACTCCATGCTAGCAGAGCATATTGATTTCAATTACGCTGGATCAGTTGATACAAGGAAGTCAGAAACAGGTTATGTGTTCACTCTTGGTTTAGGAAGGTAATTTCATGGCAAAGTAATCTATAATCTACAGTTGCCTTATCCTCCATTGACAAAAAATACAAGGCAGACTTCAGTACAGGTTGTAAGGCAATGTGGTTACGAAGAATATTGGTCGATCTTCAACTTGACCAAGCAATAATAACCTCACTTTTCTGTGACAATCAAAGTGCTCTCAAAATGGCAAAAAATTCAGTCTATCATGCCATAACTAAGCATATTGAAGTTCATCACAATTACATCAGATAGTTGGTTGACAATCAAGACATTTTCCTTTATTATTGTCCTACAACAGAGCAAATATTGACATAATGACAAAACCACTTGGTAATGATAAGTTCACTCATTGTGCCATGTTGTTAAAAAGAAAGCTAACTCCAGCTAGATTTTCATAATGGTGTAATGAGCTAACATATAAGCTTTCACTCATAGTGCCATGTTAGAAGGAAAGCTAACTCCAAGTAAATTTTCATCATGGTGTAATGTATTTGATGACAATGTGGCAGTGTTAGATGAAAAACTACTTTATGAGAACCAACACACATTAGCTTTTACTCACCATGCAATGCTTTAAGAACGAAAGCTAACTCCAGCTAGATTTCCATCATGGTGCATTGTGATTGATGACAATGTGGCTGTGCTAGATGAAAAACTACACTATGAAAGTTTGCACACATTAGATTTCACTCACCATGCATTGATTTAAGAATGAAAGCTAACTTCAGCTAGATTTCCAACACAACCCAATGTGATTGATGACAATGTGGTTGTGTTACATAGAAAACTACCTTATGAAAACTAACACACATTAGTTTTCACTCATCGTGCCATGTTGTTAAAATGAAAGCTAACTCCAGCTAGATTTCTATCATGGTGTAATGAGCTAACACACATAAGCTTTCCCTTATAGTGCCATGTTGTTAGAAGGAAAGCTAACTCCAGCTAGATTTCCATCATGGTGTAATGTATTTGATGACAATGTGGGTGTGTTAGATGAAAAACTACCTTATGAAGACTAACATACATTAGCTTTACTCACCGTGCAATGTTTTAAGAATAGAAACCAACTCTAGCTAGATTTTCATCATGGTGCATTGTGATTGATAACAATGTGGTTGTGCTAGATGGAAAAATACCCTATGAAAGCTTACACACATTAGATTTCACTCACCGTGCAACGATTTAAGGATGAAAGATAACTCTAGCTAGATTTTCAACATGGTGCAATGTGCTTGATGACAATGTGATTGTGTTAAATGGAAAACTACCTTATGAAAGCTAATACACATTAGTTGTCACTCATCGTCCCATGTTGTTAAAAGTAAAGCTAACTCCAGCTAGATTTCCATCATGGTGTAATGAGCTAACAAACAAAAGATTTACATTATAGTGCCATGTTGTTAGAAGGAAAGCTAACTTCAGCTAGATTTCCATCATGATGTAATGTATTTGATAAAAATGTGGCTGTGTTAGATGGAAAACTACCTTATGAAAACTAACCGACATTAACTTTATTGACTGTGCAATGTTTTAAGGACAAAAGCTAACTCTAGCTAGATTTCCATCATGGTGCATTGTGATTGATGACAATGTGGTTGTGCTAGATGGAAAACTACATTATGAAAACTAACACACATTAGAATTTACTCACTGTGCAATGATTCAAGGACGAAAGCTAACTCTAGCTAGATTTCCATCACGGTGCTATGTGATCAATGACGATGTGGTTGTGTTGATGAAAAACTACCTTATGAAAGCTAACACACATTATCTTTCACTCATCATGCCATGTTGTTAGAATGAAATATAACTCCAGCTAGATTTGCATCATGTTGTAATGTATTTGATGACAATGTGGCTATGTTGGACGAAAAGCTACCTTATGAAAGCTAACACATATTAGCTATTATTCACCGCGCAATGTTTTAAGAACAAAAGTTAACTCTAGCTATATTTCCAACATAGTGCATGTTGATTGATGATAATGTGGTTTTGCTAAATGGAAAACTACATTATGAAAGATAACATACATTAGATTTCACTCACCGTACAATGATTTAAGGTTGAAATCTAACTCCAACTAGATTTCCCTCACGGTGCGATGTGACAATGTGGTTCTATTAGATAGAAAACTAATTTGAGCTAGATTTTTTATCATGGTGTAATGAGCTAACACACATGAGCTTTCACTCATCGTGCTATGTTTTTAGGAAGAAAACTAACTCCAACTATATTTCCATCATGATGTAATGTATTTGATGACAATTTGGTTGTGTTAGATAAAAAACTATCTTATGAAATATAACTCCAACTACATTTCCATCATGGTGCATTGTGATTGATGACAACGTGGTTGTGTTACATGGAAACTACATTATGAAAGCTAACACATTATATTTCACTCATTGTGCAATGATTGAAGGAATAAATCTAAATTCAACTAGATTTTCGTCATGGTGTTATGTATTTGATGGTGTTATGTATTTGATGACAATGTGACTCTTTTAAATAGAAAACTGCATTATGAATTCTAACACACATTAACTTTCACTCACCATGCAATGTTTTAAAAACAAAAGCTAACTCGAGCTAGATTTCCATCTTGGTGTAATGAACTAACACACATTTTCTTTCACTCATCATACAATGCTTTAAGAATGTCAACTAACACGTTGTTAAAAGTTAAGCTAATTATAGCTAGATTTCCATCATCTTGTTATGTATTTGATAACAATGTGTTTGTTTTAGATAGAAAACTACCTTATGAAAACTAACACACATTAACTTTCACTCAACGTGCAATGTTTTAAGAACAAAAGCTAACTCCAACAAACTTTCCATCATAGTGCAATGGACTAACACACATTAGCTTTCACTCATCATGACATGTTATTAGAAGGAAAGTTAATTCCAGCTAAATTTCCATTATGGTATAATGTAGGACAATGTGGCTGTGTTAGATGGAAAACTAACTTATGACAGCTAACAAATTATCTTTTACTCACCATACAATGTCTTAAGAATGAAAGGTAACTCCAAATAGATTTCCATCATGGTGAATTGTGATTGATGACAATGTGGTTGTGCTAGATGGAAAACTACATTATGAAAGGTAACACATATTAGATTTCACTCACCGTGCAACGATTTAAGGACGAAAGCTAACTCCAAGTAGATCTCCATTGCAGTGCAATGTGATTGATGAAAATGTGGTTGTGGTAGATGAAAAACTACCTTATGAAAGATAACACACATTAACTTTATCTCATCATGCCATGCTGTTAAAAGTAAAACTAACTCCAGCTAGATTTCCATCATGGTGTGATATATTTGATGACAATGTGGTTGTTTTATATAGAAAGCTACCTTATGAAAACTAACACACAACACCTTTCACTCACAGTGCAATGTTTTAAGAACAAAATCCAACTCAAGCTAGATTTCCATCATGGTGCAATGTGCTTGATGACAATGTGGTTGTGTTAGATGAAAAACTACCTCATGAAAAGTAACACACTTAAGCTTTCACTAACTGTGCAATGTTTTAAGAATGAAAACTAACTCCATCTAGATTTCCATCGTGGTGCAATGTGATTGATGACAATGTAGTTGTGTTAGAAGAAAACCTTCCTTATGAAAGCTATCGCAGGTTAGGTTTCACTCACCATGCCATGTTGTTATAAGGAAGCTAACTCCACTAGATTTTCATTATGGTGTAATGTATTTGATGACAATGTGGGTGTGTTAGATGACAAACTATCTTATGAAAACTAACATAGATTAGCTTTTAGTCACCATTCAATGTTTTATGAATGGAAACTAACACCAACTAGATTTTCATCATGGTGTAATGTGATTGATGACAATGTGGTTCTGTTAGATTGAAAACTACAGTATGAAAACTAACACACATTAATTTTCATTTATCGTGCAACGTTTTAAGAACGGAAGCTAACTTTAGCTAGATTTCCATTACATTCATACACATACATCAATAATATAAGTGCTATGTCCAAAGTCAAATAAGAATTTGGTGGTTTTATCTAAGTTGATATCTGTCATTCTCTAATGCTTCTTGGAACTCTTATTGTTATCTCTTCATATATATTTTATGTAATTTATATGTAAATTCCCTTTTGCTAGCACGCACAAGATGTAGGGGAACAATGTTTTGTGGCATACAAAAGGGATACCATATTGTTTTGAATTATTGCAACTATATTACCTTTTTGAAGATACACTTCATATGGTTTAACTTTAATTACAAACTACAATTCAAATGTCTTACAGAAATTGGGAGGAGTTACAATGGAAAATATAATTTTGATAAGAGGGACTATGTCAACCTCCTAATTAATGGTCAAGTTATTGGACTAGGAAGGGTTGAATCTACAGATACTACAACTCATTATGGTGGAGAATGGCTTAATGTAGGATATGTTATGGTTTTGATAATTGATGTTATTGAACTACATTTTATTGTGGAATATATTGATGAAGGGGACTTACATCCATGGTAGATCATATATTTGAGGCATAACAAAGGTAAATCAAAATATTGAAGCACATGTTAAGTGTTTTTGATAGTACATTGCTTATTATTTTTGAGCAAATACTAAGTTTGTCTAATTTGTTGTATATTTGGAAATGTCTCTTCTGCATTTGCTATTGGAGACAAGGTATATCTTTTGCAATGTGGAGTGACGGTGGGTGAAGGCTCCATATTCAATACAAAGATTGGTCATAAGGTGCATGGAAGTATGGTAAATAAAGGGTCCATACTGGTTAACATTGAGAAGGTGTTAAAACATGATTCTCTTTTGCCACATCCAACAGGATTTGAAAATACACTAGGGGTCCATTCGGATCTTATGAGATTTTGCCAGAATCAGATTTGGAACCTCATTGTCATGATCATCAAGTAAATGCTCCCCAAGATAGGCTTACATTCACATGCAAAAAGTTTTCTATTACACATGAGTGCATAGGAACAAGCATGTGCATTGTCAAAGGGATCATAGTTAATGTCTGTGAGGATGACATGGTTGAGGGTGAAAGGTTAGGTGAAAAGGAATTTGGTGTTTTTGTGGAAGACATAGAAAGAAATTGTGAAAGATGTAGGATTGGAGATAAGTCTATACATTGTTTGGTTAGATGGTCAATAAATGAGTTGGTGGACAATGAAGGTGAGATTACAAGGGTGAATGAAAATTTCAAGGAGGCTCCCTATGAAATGGTGGTATGTGATATTATAGAGGACACAAGTCCCTTAAACACATGGGATAGTGATATTTATATTGAAAAATATCCAGCCTCAATTGCTATGCACGTAACGAGGCCATATAAAAGGATTAAACGAGTTGTGGCTACAAAAAAAGTTGAAAACTTTCAAATACAGAGAGATGAAGAGAAAGAAACTGACTTTTGGCAGCAGATGAATGTTGCAAACAATATTGTCTTCAACATGTGGATAGGAAATCCATTGCAGTTGCTAGAAGGGGTATGGAACTCTTAAAAAAATGACATTAGGGAATTTGCCTTGAATTCACTCCTTTCCAATACAATCATGTCAAAGAGCCATGGCCATGGCTTACCTCCTACTGTTAGGAAAGTAAAGGACATGAGGTTTAATGGAGATATTATTTGTAAGAAAGCATGGTACAAGATACATAATATTCCTCAAAGCACCT
>LPNX011214715.1:116759-128608 GCA_001517045.1 Pseudotsuga menziesii | reverse complement strand
GTTATCAGCATAGAGTTATCATGTTATACATCAACAGCATACACAGTCAAATGTTACACATCGAAACACATGGATACAACATTATATTGAAACTCAGCGCTATTCTATACCATGGAGCTTAACATACGAAGTCTCATTGAAACACAGTGTTACATCTATACAATGATTCACATATATAAAATAGAGTTTTAAATAAATAATTTGATCACACTATACAGAATGGGCAGGATCTGAAACAAAGCGGCCGGAAGGATAGTGATTTTTCATCTGCAACGGTGGAAGGGTAGTGGCTTCTTCATCCGCAACGGCGGAAGCCCACAACACAAGGATCGACGACAATAGGAAAACAAACATATCGACGAGCAGAGGAGAAACGACTAAACGACGGAAGGATAGTGACTTTCTCATCCGCTACGGTGGAATATGGAAAGACTACGAGCTCCGCGGTAGGTCTATCGGCGTCGAAAACTTTATGAGTTGGATGGTTAGCAAATTTGCAGCCGCAACGGTGGAAGACGGAAATACTACGGGCTCTGCGGTAGGTCTATCAGCATCGGAAACTTTATGAGTCGGATGGTTATAACATTATGCAGCCGCAATGGCGAAAGACGGAAATACTACGGGCTCCGCGGTAGGTCTATCGGCGTCAAAAACTTTATGAGTCGGATGGTTAGCACATTATGGAGCCGCAACGACGAAGATTGAAAGAACAAAATGTTCCGACGCGAAACCAAATATTCAGCCGACTAAGGAAAATGCATCGGAAAAGAATATCAAGACTGAAGCTGATTATCTTTCCGTAACGGTGGGAGGATAATCGAATAAACCTTCGATTTAAACATTTAAAATCCCAGCATGGCATGGCATTGGCAAGAAGTCGCGTGGCATGCAAATCAGAGAATGACTATTCATGGAATGCAGAGAGTCAGGCAAGCTGAGTAAGACTTTGAGAATCTATGGTATTCATGGAATGTGAATCATTTTGTACAGATCAGCATTCGAGACCTATTAACTGTTTCTCATTTGCAATTAGATGGAAAATGAAGAGTCCGTAACCGTTTTGAACAGAGAGAATGGGAATCGGCTGGAATATATATATATATATATATATATATATTGTAGAAAGCAAATGAAAGTGTGTGCGCTGTTCAATAAGGTAATTTCGAATATAACAGATTGAGCACATTGCAGAAAAGGATTGAAGAGCTGGATACGGTGATAGTTGCAGAGTATGAAGAGTCTAGATGAGAAAGAATATAAGAATGATACAGTGACAGTCTCGGTGAGTTCTGTATGTGCTTAGTCTTGATGATAAACAGAGAAAAATGTACAGAGATAGAATTATCACATTTGTTGTGAATATCTGCAATACTGTCTAATTCAGAATCATAATGTAAATGCTGATTTATAAAGCCTAGTCATAGACAGTAAGGGGCTGTAAGGGTTTGATTCATTCTATAATTCAAAGAGTTCTCTGGGTGGTAGGGTGGAGCAAGGGAGAACAGAGTTCTCTAGGGTGTTGTAGCATCCCTCTGGTTGTAGCCAGAAAATAGAAACAAGTTGGTGCTTGTATAATTGGAAGTTGGAGCTTCCAGAGGTAGCATCCTCATCTGGGTTGAAGCTCAGGAAAAATAAATGAATGTAAAGAGGAGTTGGAGCTTACGTTTCATTCTTAAGAAGAAGAGTTTCTATTGTTTCCTCATGAAAACATTGTATCTTGTGTGTGTTGATGTGATTGAATGTTGACTGTTATTTAATTTCCTGCTATATGTTGAATGGCTTAAACATATGTCCATAATAAATCTGAAACATCATTTAAAAAGAAGCACTTTGGTATGTAACTGATTCACCCCCCCCTCTCAGTTACTTTAATCCATCCAAAAGCATCCTTCCTTTCCTTCATCTGTTAGTACAAAGTGGATGCCAGCTGTACTGACCTTCCCACACAGAACCTGAGAGCGGTAGCGTTGGCTAACTAGCGGACCTAGCCTCTCCTAGCAGGAGTTCTACCATTGTCATCACAACAACTTGGGGAGCATGTCTCAGCACTGCCCTCCCACGACCTCGAGTATCAAAGTGACATAGGGTGGGAAATGCATCCATCCCTCTCAACATACTGGGTATATACTCATCAACCCATACTGCATTGCTATCAAGTTTATTGTTACATGTCATCATACCATCACTTGGCAATTAAGGCTCTTCTTCAAGATATGTATTGAGTCATACTTTGCATCACACACTTGGATATCACATAGCCCCTGTACCCTGCAAGTTAGCACTATGCAAACATGCATTCATAACAATATTAAATCAATAGCTGGTCCATATTATCAACATTATTTCCTTTCATCACATAAAATCACAAAATAAATTGCATCATGGATGGGTTCCCATGTACCACATCATACATATCACATCATACCAAGGATTACAATCAACTATATGTTTTTGTTATGAAATAAATGAATCTGATGACGACTACTGCATGATAATCGCATAAGCACAATAATTTCATATAAATGATAATCATCATGACATCATAATCAAAGCATCTGCATAGGCATGTTAATCGTCGTAACATCATAATCAAAGCATAAATATAAGCATGATAACATCATAATATCATAATCAGAGCATAATCCTGATAACATCATAACATCAGTAAATAATCAAATATAACATGCCAAAATATAGTTTATGAAGTATAGTTGAGTCCACAGATAATAAGTAAATACACTGTAATAAGTATGAGTGATAAATATGTCGGAGTCAAAATATGGGGCACTACATACCGCCCCCCTTCAGGAAACTTTGTCCCGAAGTTATGGTCAAAATAGTGAGGCAAAATCTTGACGCATAGTCTTTGTGTCCTCCCAGGTAGCAGATCCTGGGCTATACTTGTCCCACTGGACCTTAACTTGGTCCACGTGTCAACTACGAAGCTGTCGAACCCTATGATCCAGTATACGTAATGGTTCGGCCATGAAGGTTTCCTCATCCAAGACCTGCAAGTCCTTCCAATGAATCTTGTGAGACTCATCGGCTATGTAATGTTGCAATACTGAAACATGAAATACATTATGAGTCCTATACAAGTGGGGTGGTAGTGCAAGACGATAAGATACCGGTCCGATTCTTTCAAGAATCTAAAATGGACCTATAAAGCGAGGTGACAACTTGGTCCCCTTTCCAAACCGAATGGTACTTTTATTCGGTCAGATGCGTATAAATACGCGATCCCCTACCTCATAACTTCTATCAGTTCTGTGTGCATCAACATAACTCTTTTGTCTATCATGTGCTTCTTTAAGCCGCTTCCTGATCTGTACCACTTGCTCTTCCATATCCTGAAGCAACTCAGGCCCGAATAAAACACGATCCTCCAACCTGTCCCAACTGAGTGGAGTCTTGCAAGGTCTCCCATAAAATGCCTGGTATGGAGGCATACCAATGGAGCTGTGATGACTGTTGTTATATGCAAACTCTACTAGAGGAAGATATTTCTCCCACTGTGTCTGCTGATCCATAACATACATCCTAAGCATGTCCTCCATCACCTGATTCACCCTCTCTGTCTGCCCATCTATCTCGGGATGATAACCTGAGCTTAAGTTCAGCTGGGTCCCTAATGTTGACTGCATGCTTGTCCAAAATATGGAGGTAAACTTAGGGTCTCGGTCAGAAATTATCTTCTTTGGAACTCCATGAAGGCGTACAATTTCATTTATGAATCCCCTTGTTACATCCGTCACATCATAAGTGTCTCTCAATGGAATGAAGTGGGCACTTTTGGTCAGTTTTTCGACCACCACGAGTATAGCATTATGTCTCGAGGATGTGAGGGGAAATCCGACAACAAAGTCCATGGAAATGACTTCCCATTTAGTATCAGGAATATCATGAGGTTGTAAGAGACCGGCTGGGTGTCAATGATCTGCCTTGACTTGCTGACATTCTAGGTATTTTGAAACAAAATCCACTACATCGCTCTTCATACCAGCCCAGAAGAAGAGCTTCTTCATGTCTGCATATATATTCTTCACTCCAGGGTGCACACAATAATGTGCCATATGGGCCTCTCTAAGGATTACTTCCCTGAGATCACCTTCTTTAGGGATATACATCCTCCCTTGGTACCGCAGCAACCCATCTTCCTCAATATGGTACCCATAATACTTCGAATCACACTTCTTCCCACTCTGAATATCTGAGGTTACCTTTATATACCAACCATCTCCCAAGAGTTGTTCGAGCACTTTCTCCTTCAAATCCACTCTCAAGGGGATTAAGGAGAAAATCCTCGGCCTTTGGCTTAGAGCGTCTGCCACCACATTCTCCTTTCCTTTGATATATGAGATACCAAATTTATACTCGCTCATGAACTCACTCCATCATCGTTGCCTAGCATTTAGATCCCTTTGTGTAAAAATATATTGCAAACTCTAATTATCTGTTTTAAGTGTGAAACTTTTTCCAACCAGGTAGTGTCTCCATAATTTTAGTGCCAGCATTACTGCTGCCAATTCTATATCATGTGTGGCATATTTCTCCTCATGAGGCTTCAACTTACGAGATGCATAAGCTATTACTCCACCTTCCTGCATTAGAACTGCTCCTAACCCTTGCTTCGAGGCATCAGTACATACCATGAATTCTTTATCCATGTCTAGTACCCGTAGGATTGGTGCACTCGTCAGCAATCTCTTTAATTCAGCAAAAGCAGCATCACATTCATTTGTCCACTCATATCGGATTCCCTTTCACTGCAAGGTGGTGATGGGTTTTGCAATCTTGGAGAATCCTTCCACAAATCTTTGGTAATACCCTGCTAATCCCATGAAGCTATGTACCTCATGCACATTCTTTGGAATTGGCCAATCCTTGATGGCCTTCACCTTTTTTGGGTCCACTGAGATCCCTTCTCCTGAGATGATATTCCCTAAGTAGTGAATCTCCTTTTGGAAGAAAGAACACTTTGAAAATTTACCAAATAGTTTATGTTCCCTTAAGCAAGTTAATACTAACCGCAGGTGATCCTCGTGCTCCTTCTCATTCTTAGAATATATAAGAATTTCATCTAAGAATACCTGAACAAAGTGGTCCAAGTAATTCCGAAAGACACTATTCATGAGGGTCATGAATACTACTAGAGAATTGGTCAAACCAAATGGTACTACGACGAACTCATAATGCCCAAATCGAGTTCAAAAAGCAGTCTTAGAAATGTCATTTTCTTTAATCCTAAGCTGGTGATACCCTGACCGCAAATCAATCTTAGAGAAGACTAATGCGCCTTTCACCTAATCAAATAGGTCATTAATTATTGGTATAGGATACCTGTTCTTCACTGTGGCTTTGTTCAAATCCCTATAATCTATGCACAGTCGCAAAGATCCATCCTTCTTCTTAACAAATATCACTGGTGCTCCCCATGGTGAGATACTAGGTCTAATTAGTCCCAAGTCTAGCAATTCTTTTAACTGGATCTGTAACTCTCGAAGCTCAGGGGTTGTCATTCTATAAGGAGTCTTTGAGATCGGCTCTGCACTGGGTTTCAGTTTGATCGTGAAATCAAGCTCTTGTTCTGGAGGTAGTTGTGGAAGTTCTTTTGGAAAGACATCCTTGAACTCAGATAATACTGGGTAAGAATTCAAGGAAGGTCCTTTACTATCGCTCACTATCTCAACTACAAACAATTGACATCCTTGTCTTAAACACCTTTTATCTTTCATTGCAGAGATGAAGTGGAGGGATATTTTCCTCTTTTGACCCTGGATTTGAATTACTCAGCGCTCATCATCAAGGCACAAGAATTTCTTTTCATAGCAATCCATGAAATCTCTATGGTCTTCTAACCAATCCATGTCGACAATGAGGTCATAGGTGCCCAAATTGGTGACATAAGCATCCATCTTAGTGGTGCATACTCCTAAGTCAACTTGACACCCCCTTACCTTCAGACCTACTGCTTGTTTAACCCCTGAAGCCATCTCGACTGATTCAAAATCATCGTGCTCGCAGGCTGCCAACCCACATTTATATAATGCATATGGTGAAATAAAACTATCTGTTGCACCAGGATCAAATAAAATTTAGAGTTTTACATTGTTTACTTTACCAATGGATTCTACTACGGTGGACTGATGTTATACCTAGTGGTTGTGAACAGTTGCATGAATCCGATGAGTGTTATCAAAATTTCCCATGGATGCTTTTCATTCCTTCTACTTGCTACTGGTCTGCCCCTTAGGACAATCCCGCTGAAAATGAGGACCTCCACATCCCCAACAGTAGACATTAGGTGGTGCTTGCATGTTGCTGGGAGGGGTCCTCTGGGATGTGTTCCTTCCCCTAGATCCTCTAAAACCTCCCGATCCTCTATGGGAATTTCCCTGTGTTCGTCCTCGGTTCCCATGGTTTGTTGACGAAGCCTGCGATACTGAGTTAACTGAAGTGTTACCCCTTGGGGTGAACCTGTTACCATAAGGAGGAGGTCTGGATTGCCCTTTTCTGAAGTATGGTTGTGGGGCCTTCCCTATAACATACTGATTGGATCCTATCAACTTGCTTCCTCCCTTTGCATCTAACATATCCTCAGCATAGCGAGCATACTCAACTGCCATGGCAACTGAAGATGGCTTCCACATC
Source organism: Pseudotsuga menziesii (assembly GCA_001517045.1). NCBI lineage: Eukaryota > Viridiplantae > Streptophyta > Pinopsida > Pinales > Pinaceae > Pseudotsuga > Pseudotsuga menziesii. Next base: position 121,957 of record LPNX011214715.1, on the reverse strand, counting down.
CGTATTGCGGCCTTGATCTTGTAGTTGAGTCCATACACAAATCGCTCCACCTGTCGATCATCCGAGTCCAAGTGTGGGACATACTTTACCAGTTCCATGAATCTAGCTTCATACTCTTCCACTATCATGTTTCCCTATACCAAAGCATGAAAGGAACCCACCTGTTGTTCCCTGTAATAAGCCAGAAGATACTTCATGTTGAACCTCTCCTCGAATAACTCCCATGAAATAGACAAAGGAGTAAGATGCAATTGTTTCTCGAGGTCTGACCACCAATTTAGGGCATCGCCATTTAGCTGGAAGATGGTCATTCTAGCCTTGGAACTCGAGGTATACTCATTTAGTGTGAAGCACCTTTTCATACCCTCGATCCATGCTTCGGCGTGCTTACCCGGTCATCCTCCTGAGAACTCAGGAATTTTGATCTTCTGCAACTCTCTAGAAATATCCTGAAGCGGTTCTTGCCTTGGGCCCTGTGCCCTCTCAGAGTTTTCTCAGCTCACCTGTGTGGTTTCTACCTCTACCATCCTCTCCGACTGTCTGTTTAGAGTGTCCATGATGGTTTCCAAGGATCTTAGTATCACCCCCATCTCAATACTGGAGGTTGTCCTTGGTGGTGTCGGTGGTGGGGTCTGTGGTGGCGGTGATGGTGGTTGACCTCGACCTCGCCCTCGACCTCAACCTCGACCTCTACGTGTTTGAACCATGATAATTCCTGGCATATTCAACAACATTATGCCATTATTATCTCAATCTAATAATTGCAAAGATAAAATTTTTGTTATGCAATGCTTATATTTATGCATAGAGACAAATTGTCAATATTTGCATAAAACTTGCATAGTCACTTTCATTAAATGATTTCATCTTGGGTTTTAATATGTGCCTTAACGTTCAGCTCATAATGCTAGTCTCAACGGTGTCTTGTTTTTCTTATTTCACATCCATCTCACCTCTTCGACTATCAATCAAAGTCTCAGTAATGTCTTAATTTTAATACTTGAAATTCCCATAACATATATTAAAGTTACATAAAATTAATCTATAAACTCATATCTATAAAGGTGATGGCTACTCTTAAGAAGCCAAAAACAAATAAATATAAAATACAATAAAATAAAATAAAATAAAAGTACATCTTCATTGGTTATCTTATTTCTTAAGATAACAAATTATAAAATAAATATCTAAAATAAATATCTAAACTCATGACATATCATTAAATAAGATAACAAATTATAAAATAAATATCTAAAATAAATATCTAAACTCATGACATATCATTAAATAAGATAACAATTTATAAAATAAGTATCTAAACTCATGACATATCATTAAATAAGATAACAAATTATAAAATAAGTATCTAAACTCATGACATATCATTATTTATCCATTTCCTATATGACAAATCAATTAAAAAATTATTACGTGGGAGATGCCAACATGTTATAAAAGGTCATGTCTCATATACCAACTTGATACGAACATTCATCTAAGTGCCATCATCATCTATAGTTTATTAATACATACTAGCACGCTAAAGTTACATAAAATTATATCCACCTTCTAAAAGGTTTCCCTACCTTATTCACGTGACGGTATGGTGCATGTACACCACATGGGCACATGCATGAGGCTCCCCCTACATGAAGCTCACGTGCTAGTAATCCATGAGTCCTCAACTGAATAAGGATGGATTTTTAAAAGGTGATACTCCTTCCACGCCCACGTGCCAATACCTCATTTTTTTTACAATCGTTTCCAGATGGAGGAGCTCTGCAACCTGTAACTCGAGCTAAGTTCCATGGCAAGGGTTTGGATTACACCAGGTGAGGCAAGGCTAACGGTGGGGGGGAAAAGCGAGCACAGTGGAAAAAAACCGGCGTATCACTCGTTCACTCCATCACTATGCATTTCTCTTCCTTTTCTATTGGGCATCTCAAATTCAGTTTCTTGGCTTCCATTTTCAGCAACAGAAGGATGATTACAACAACAGCCCTAGAGGGCACTAGGAGCTTTGCAAGAAGAGCTCAGTTGTGAAAAAATACAGAGGGAGGCATATAAGATATGGGAATAAACCAACGTATTTAAAGATGAATCTAAATTCGAGCTCTTGTGCTCGCATAAATGAACGAGGAGTGCTAAGAATTGCTCTGGACTAATTGGTGATCGCACAGATTGGTTAAATTCTCTGCATTTTCATGTTTTAACTGAGCATTTTGACCGTGATTTCATGGTCCTTTAATGGATTTTTTGGTTTGAAGATGATTTATTCAGTTCTGAATTTGAAGACATTTTATGTAACATGCAGAGAATCTAATGCATTTAGAGAGAATTTTTTTTTTGCACTTCGCACAAGAATTCATGCCGAGAAGCAACGCGAAGGGGATATTTTTCTCTTCTTTTGAAGATTTACAGATTTTGGTAAGGGTTGAACTTGATAATTTCTTGTAGATTGTTTTCGCCGACATTAAGATTTGAAGTTGGAAGGTTTTGCAGTTAGAAAATCCATCGAAACCCTGTTTAGAAAAAACAGTCTGTTTTGCAGCGTTGGGCATTTAATATTTGAAGGAAAAGCTATGCTCAATGTTATGAATCAGGCAAGTAGTTTGTAGTCCAGGGGATGGAATTTTTACTTCATTTTGTAATGCTCTTGTCCGTTGCGAATCCTTTGAAGATCAGCATTCTTTGGTTTAACGAGCAATAACTATAAGTCGTATTTTCGCTGCTTAAAATATTTCACACGACAGCAAATTTAGGCCGGATTTTAGATATAGAGGACGCGAAATCTGGAAATTATTTGTGAGTGTGGTAAATCTTGGGATTCTGGGAATCATGAGGTTGTCAGAAGCCAACTTCGTAGCCAGATTTTGATATGGATAAAGCTGGATGATTCTTTGAGTTCAGAATTTAGTTTTGGTGAAAATTATTTCAGGTGACCTGCATAATAGATTTCATGGAAAGGAATCATGAAGGACGGCGTGGGGGAAGTGGTAGTGCAAATGTTTCCTCCGGGCACCGACTTCAAACATCCACAGTTAAAGATGCTTCCGAAGATGAGAGTCAAAATTCTAGATTGCAGAAGTCAAGGAAAGGAGGTCTTTGTTCTCGTAAATGAAGGAATTGTCGCAGTTCCCATGATGAGTCACAGCAATTACTTCATACTGGTCAAAGCGATGAGAGTTTTGAAGACACAACAATGGCTATGTAATGTGCTTTTGTTTATCCATTAAAGGATAAATTCAAGTTTATTTTAAGGCTAATTTGGTATAAAAAAAAATTGGGTGGAGAGGCCCTCTGTTCTATAGGTTAGTATGGCAGTAATGTTTATTTTCTAAATGTTTGGCACAAGTGATGGTGATTTGGGATTCAATGCATTCAGATATGAGGAGGATGCAAATGCAAATGGTGGGTGTAACTCTGCCCCGCAATGATGAAGAGTTCAAAAATGCCAGCTGCTCCTTAGCGTGTTGTACGAGAAGGGAATCCTGGCAAGAGACTACCATACCAATTTATTTATCTCCTTCTACTGCCGAATAAGATTCACTGTTCGGTCCCTACGGAAGAGGTAATATTACCCACCCCCGCGAGACTTCTCCTCTTTACTAAACTAAGGGAAATAAAGAATAGAAAATGAAATATTCTAAAGAGTGAATTTTCAGAAGAAAAAAAAAACACGGGCGGTTGGATTAGGTTTGTTTTTATTACTATATAAAATGTATAATAGAGGTTCAGAACAATGTCGATTCATTAGCAGAGGAGTTTTATATATTCTATATAGAGTATATTATCCATGTATATAAAATGTATAGTAGAGGTTCATGCTAACTTAGCTTGTCAATTCTAATTTATGCTGAACAGGGTGTTGAACAACAACTGATTTCAAATGTAGCTCTTTTAGATATAGATATGGAGGAGAAAAAAGAGATGAGTAGCGACTGGAAAGTAATTAGATAGTGTTGATATACATCGCTTATATGACTATGCACGGCAATCTGACATTAATTAATTAGGTTTCAGTGTCTTGTAGCAAATTGTAATGGATTGGAGCAGCCAGGATGGACATTTGGCGAAGATGAAAATTGCTTGCTTTTTCTTCATTTCTCCTACGTAAAATATAGAATAGTGTCCACAAAATTTAGGTCAATGCCATTATTTCTTGCTTGCTTTTTCTTAATTTCTTCTATGCTGGCTTTTGTTTTATTTTGTAAAGGCTTGATATTACTCTGCTAACGGTTCCATTATTATTCTTGTTTATGCAGCTCCCAACATAGTTTTATACGGCACTGGTAATGAAAATATATGCTTTTCGATGTGGTAATGAAATTTATTTATTTTACAGTGTGTAAAATTTTAGTTTTGATTTATCTTCCTATAATGTTTATTCTTTTTTCTCCTAGAGGGCCCCTTTAGGTTCCAGTTTTAGAACCTAGGGCTCTGATACCATTCTGTAGTGCTCTGCTTGATGGGAAGAGCACTAAGTCCTATTCTGTAGCAGCAAAATGACATGAATTTTTATTCTGATTTCAGGATTCATTTATTTATGCAATAACAAGAGGGTTACACCGAAAAATACCTGGACTTAAGCTGAAGATAGTCCCTGAATCATGCTCCTGTAGCCTTGCCTCTCCCTTATATGAGCCTCGTCGGAGCCTTGATGCCAATCCGGATGATCCACCCTGCCGACCAGCGTTGAACCTGCTGGCCCTAGCAAACCGACGGGTTTCCTAGCCCCCGAGCCCACGTGCCGATAAACCCGATAGCAACTTCCTTGTTTGATGAGTGTAATTCCTCCTCTAGAGTTAACCCCCTCCTCTAGTTATCTTCCCTTCTCTTCCAGTACCTTTTTTCCTCCCTTCTTCTGGAAAAATTATCTTCCCCAAAATACTCTACAAAAATTCCCCCCCTCAACCATTCGATCCCCCTCCTTATACCTCCTTCCCCTTCCTTCTTCCACCACCTCTCCTCTTCCACTGCCTCCTTCATAAAAATAATAAGTATTAATTAGTTCTTTTCTTGAGTAGTCCAACCCGTTCAGTTTATTTAAGACATTTGTTTACACGTAAATAGATTTTCTTGATTTGTACAATTATTCACCCCCGATGAGGTGGTGGGAAATTACTACATGCTTATCCTATGGAATTTAACGTGTTAATTTTAAAACATACCCAACTATCATAAAATTACTCAATATT
>LPNX011214715.1:94904-116572 GCA_001517045.1 Pseudotsuga menziesii | reverse complement strand
CGTCCGCATCCTCCCTTTCCTTCCTCTGCTAGTACAAAGTGGATGCCAGCTGTACTGACCTTCCCACACAGAACCTGAGAGCGGTAGCGTCGGCTAACTAGAAAACCTAGCCTCTCCTAGTAGGCATCTGACCATCGTCATCACAACAACTTGGGGAGCGTGTCTCAGCACTGCCCTCCCATGACCTCGGGTATCAAAGTGACATAGGGTGGGAAATGCATCCATCCCTCTCAACTTACTGGGTATATACTCATCAAACCATACTGCGTTGCTATCAAGTTTATTGGTATGTGTCATCGTACCATCACTTGACAATTAAGGCTCTTCTTCAAGATATGTATTGAGTCATACTTTGCATCACACACTTGGCTATCACATAGCCCCTGTACCCTACAGGTTAGCACTATGCAAACATGCATTCATAACAATATTAAATCAATAGCTGGTCCATATTATCAACATTATTTCCTTTCATCTCATAAAATCACAAAATAAATTGCATCATGGATGGGTGCCCATGTACCACATCATACCAAGGATTACAATCAACTATATGTTTTTGTTATGAAATAAATGAATCTGATGACGACTACTGCATGATAATCGCATAAGCACAATAATTTCATATAAATGATAATCATCATAACATAATAATCAAAGCATCTACATAGGCATGTTAATCGTCGTAACATCATAATCAAAGCATAAATATAAGCATGATAACATCATAATATCATAATCAGAGCATAATCCTGATAACATCATAACATCAGTAAATAATCACATATAACATGCCAAAATATAGTTTATGAAGTATAGTTGAGTCCACAAATAATAAGTAAATACACTGTAATAAGTATGAGTGATAAATATGACGGAGTCAAAATATGGGGCACTACACTAATCTTATGATAATAATTACACTATTTTTCTATTTTATTCTATTTGTCCTTAAAGGACTGTGAGTAGATTATTGGACTGGTTAATGATGGTTACATAATTGCTATAAATTTGGTTAGTATTTTGATACTTATAATGTAATAGTTTTAAGGGTTTTAACCCTGACATTTATTTCTGTCGATGTATGATGTTATCAAAAGAAATGCTCTATGCTGTTATCAAAAGAAAGGCTGTGTTTCTCTTATAAATACATTTATATAAGTTAATCAGTATTGTAGTTTATTTTTGTGCATAACATTTTTAATTAATAGTTTTAAAAGAGATACCCTATGTATAACATATGTTACTACAGTATTTAAAAATACTTATAGATTATGCTCATATGCTTAGAATATGAACTAGGGTTTACTACCTTTTAACTTTGATAGAATATTAATTCATGTGTTATTATCTTGTAAATTTAATTATGGTTACACAGTTTTCTTCAGTTTTTTTATATGAGTTAATAATTTATAAGTATCACTATTTAAGGATAATAATAATATTATTTGTATTTATAATATTATTATCTATGTATAATATCTATTCTTAAGTTTATGTTAGTTTTTATTTGTATAATAATTACGATTGAGAGAAGTCTGTAATATTTGTGTTATTTAATACAATTGTTTCTGTATAATTACTGAAGGAATATAAGAATTTTCTTACGTGTTAGTATTATTTACATTTATATTGTCTACAAAAGTATAAGGATATTTTCTTATAATATTAACTTAAACCTAAGTTAATTCTGTCCTTTAGCTATTAAAGCTAAGAAAGGAATACTGTAACATTTATCATAATATTAACTATAGCTCACATAGATGCAGGAAGATTAGTTGTCACTAAAACCAGCGTAGATCCAAATCCTAGGCTCTATCAAGCGCCGAGAGGGATCAAATCTCTTTGTAGGTATCCATTGATTTGATTCAAACCAAAAGACACATATTTTTATTTAAGGTCCACATATAATATTTTATTATTAATATTTAATATTATTTATGGCCCACATATAATAATTTTTATTATTTTTTATTTTGTTATGAACTAACATTAAAATATTTCCTCATACATAGTTTTAAAACCATGCACATGGTTTGTTTAAAACCATGTGCAAGGCCAACTTTTTTTATTACTTTGTTAAGTAAAAACGTTACAACATCTCCCCCATATTGTGTTTTTTTCTTCACCCATATTTTTTTACGGATAATTAAATTTTTACTTTTGTATTGTTTTGTTAGTTAGGAAGATTACAACATCTCCCCCATATTAGATTTTTGTCTGGCCGACATTTATTACATATGTGCATGGTTTTAAAACCATTTGCAAACCATGTGCACATGGTTTTAAAACCATGCACATGGTTTATGGTTTTAAAACCATGTGCAAGGCCAACATTTTTTATTATTTTGTTAAGTAAAAACATTACAACATCTCCCCCGTATTGTGTTTTTTTTATAGCCGAAATAACATTATGTAACGTTACAACATTACGTAATGTTACAACGTTACGTAACGTTACAAGATCTACCCCATACTGGGCTGTAGAGCGCCTCTCGGTGCAAAAAAGATAAGCTATCTGTATTATTTTTACATCTTTTCTTAACATAAATAATAACTTTCAACTGATAATACTAGTTCTTCTACTTCAATACAAATGTACAGTTTATAGAAGTAGATACTTTGTAGGAAATGAATTATATACTTAACAAACTACTGTCAGTAATTAAAAGATTCTTGTCCTTTTGTGATATTTTAAACACACAGTCTAGTTTTGACAACATCTCTACAATACAGATTAATAAACTTCCTAGAAAACAACTATCTACTGATAGGAACTATTTCAATACTCTGAAAACATAAATATTCTATTCATTTATATTCCTATCATACTTCATTATTTAAACACACTACCTGTGGTAGAGTACGATCTGGATTACTCCAGATGGGGAAAAACATAGTTAGGATTTATCTTTCATCACAGTACAGATTCAGCCTTGAAATGACTAAGAGATTTCAACACAACATAACATTTAAGTATTCATTAATTGTTCACACACAGATATAAACTATAACATATAATTTAAAGATAATGGAACCTATCTTTAAAGCTAGATGACAACAGCAATGGGAGGCCATTCCTCCCTACCAACTCCTAGAAAGCGCTCAAACAGTGAATTCTCAGGACCCCCGAGCCTGTTCTGGTCTCCTTGGCTGGAACTAGGTGGAGAAATCAACAAAGTACTAGCCCTGAGACTCAATACCAACTCTGTATACTGCAGTAATATCTTTTAGCTGCAAAGCTGTACTAGATAAAATTCCTATTGTTTACCCCTCAAACACCTTCCTTCAAATTTCTCTTTCCCAATGAATTCCTTGAAGTGCATTCACCTGAATGATTCTTCTCTTGGAATGAGCAGCCTCATCTCTCTACATTGGTCACGTTTATTAAGATTGCCTAGGTCTTTTTGGGTTAGTTGTCATTAATTGAGCCACCTGCTCTGATCCCACTTTCTTGGGGGATCATGACCCCAAATGTAGGGAGGTTTCCACCTACAACATAGGAAGTGTTTGAGGATGCTTCCACTTGTCTTTTTGCTCTCCCCCTAGTTCCCTCCACCAACTTGACCAGTAACACTCTTTTTAACAGCTCTCCCAAGCTGTTGTCTCCACTTTTATTTATTTAGAATTAGATTCCATATCTTTTGACTCTGCTTAGTCATCAGTTTCAGGTTAGAATTAAATTTAACATAATGTCTTGGAATCAAATAAAAATAATATAACATTATTTTACAAAATTGGGGCATGTGACATACACACCCCCTTAGAATATAACATCGTCCTCGATGTTATTTATTCTTCATCCTGTGAAGTCCCCTGGAACAAAATTGGATATGAATCTTGCATTTTACTTTCCAATTCCCAGGTGGCTTCCTCAGGACTAAGGTGCTTCCATTGCACCTTCACCTGTCCAATGGTGCGGTTCCGAAGTGTAATTTCCCTCCTCCCGAGGATACAGTCTGGTTCCACCAGAAATTCTTCTTCTAGTTCCACCTGTACAACATTCCAATTAACCACATGAGTAGCATCATGAACATGTTTCTTTAAAACAGAAATGTAAAAAACATTATGTACTCTTAAGTTAGGTGGTAATGCTAATTGATAAGCTACTTGACCAATCCTAGACAGAATTTCAAATGGGCCACAGTAACAAGGAGCCAATTTTGCACAAATCCCCAGTCTTAGAGAGCTCTTTTTGGGCCTTACCTTGATGAACACTGCTTGAATTTTATGCCGATCCTATGCAACTTTCAGATTTCCTTGCACTTGTTTCACAATTTCTTCCATTTCTTTCAACAATTATGGACCTAATACCAATCTATCTATTGGATTACTCGAAGAGATAGGAGTATTACATTTTCGTCTGTATAAAATTTCAAATGGACTGAATCTAGCTAACATCTCATAATTATTATTATAGGCAAATTCTACTAGATGTAAATAGTCCTCCCACTTACCTGGATAATATTTCACATACATTCTCAATAAATCTTCCAATACCTGGTTTACCCTTTCAGTTTGTCCATCTGTTTGAGGATGGAAAGAAGTACTAAAATTCAATGTTGTATTTATTCCTTTAAACAAGGACTTCCAAAAGTTTCCTATGAACTTAGGATCTCTGTCTGAGATTATGACTTTTGGTACTCCATGTAATTGAAAATTCTTCTTTAGAAAAATATCAGCTATATTGGCAGCCTTGTAAGTAGTTTTAACAAGTATAAAATGAGCTGCCTTGCTTAACTTATCAACCACTACCATAATAGAGTCATTCTGATTTTGATTTCCAGGCAGTCCAGTAATAAAATCTAGACTAATCACTTCCCATTTTCAGCTAAGGATAGGTAAAGGCTGTAGCAAACCAGTTGGGTGTTGGTGTTTGATTTTTACCTGTTGACATTCTAAACACCTTGCAATATATTCAGCTACTTCAGTTTTCATATTTGGCCAAAAATACTCTTTTCTTAGCATGGTTATAGTCTTTTGATAACCTAGATGACCTGAATATGGTGTTTTATGGATTTCATCTAGAATTAATAGCTTTTCCTTAGGTATGTTAGGTACATATAGTTTATCTTTATACAGTAAAAATTCTTTTTCATTTAAACTATAACCTTTTATGAAGTTTTCTGTGGGGTATTCCTTAGCTTTAGCTTGCAGTTTCTGATAAAGTTCATCTTGTTTTACTCCTTCTTTAAGCTGTTCATCTAAGTCTGAAACATAAGGGCTGATTGTTGTTCCAAAATTTAGCCTTGCGTTCCTACTTAATGCATCAACAACTTTATTTTCTTTACCCTTTATATGATGGATTTCAAAATCATACTCGCTTAAGAAAGCTAACCACCTAGCTTGTCTAGCATTTAAATTAGGCTGATCTAAAATATATTTCAATATTTTATTATTAGTCATTAAAACAAATTTTCTGCCAATTAGGTGATGTCGCCACATATTTAAGGCGTGTATTATAGCTGCTATTTCCAGATCATATGTTGCGTAATTCTTTTCATGAATTTTTAACTTTCTAGACTCATAGGCAATAACATGCCCTTCTTGAGTCAGAACACCGTCTAAGCCTTCATTACAAGCATTAGTGCATACTACAAACTCTTTATTAGGATCTGCTATTCTTAAAATAGGTGCACTGGTTAATAAAGTTTTTAACTTCTTAAAGTTTTCTTCACATTTCTGGTTCCAGTCGAACTTCTTTCCTTTCTTTTGCAAGGAAGTTATCTGATTGGCTATCCTCGAAAATCCTTCAATGAACATCCGGTAGTAACCAGTAATGCCCATGAAAGATCTAACATCCGTCACATATTTTGGAACCAACCAATCTTCAATTGCCCGTATCTTTTCAGGATCTACGGAAATTCCTTCCTTCGTCACTACGTGACCTAAATACTGAATCTTATCGTTGAAGAAGTCACACTTACTAAACTTTGCGAAGATTTGATGTTCTCGCAACCCTTGTAAAACAATTTTTAGATGTTCTTTATGTTCTTCTTCAGTTTTTGAATAGATTAGAATGTCGTCGATAAACACGACCACAAACTTATCTAAATACTTATGCATTATGTTGTTCATTAAACACATAAAGACAACTGGGGTGTTAGTAAGCCCGAATGGCATTACGACAAATTTGCAATGACCATATCTTGTTCTAAAGGCTGTCTTGAAGATGTCTTAATCTTTAATGCTCACTTGATGATATCCTGACCTTAAATCTATCTTCAAAAACACCATGGCTCCACGTAGTTGATCAAACAGATCATCTATGCGGGGCAACGGATATCAATTTTTGATAGTCATCTTGTTTAGTTGATGATAGTCTATGCATAATCGTATAGTTCCGTCTTTCTTTTTAACAAAGATGACAGGTGCCCCCCAGGGAGACACACTTGGCCGAATATACTTTTTATCAATTAACTCTTTTAATTGCGATTTTAACTCATTAAGTTCCAATATGTTCATTCGATAAGGGGCCTTTGATCTAGATAATGAACCCGGTACCAGCTCAATGGTGAAGTCCAATTCCTATTTCAGAGGTAATCTTGAAATTTCTTCTGGGAATACATCAACATATTCTTTTAAAACTGGGATGTCTTCTACCTTTAACTTATCTATTTTAATTTTACTTTCCTCATCTGTAATTATTACTGCGTAATATTTACATCCTTTTCTAACAGCTCTTTTAAGTTGTAAAGAAGAAATATGCCTCACCATAGTTTTTCTAGGAATACCTTTAACATTTACTGGTTGTTCATCACTGTCTAAGCATGTGAAAGTTTTATCGTAAAAGTTTAAAATTACTCTTTGATGTTCTAACTAGTCCATACCAATCAGCAAATCATATGAGCCAAGTGGCAAAATATTAAGTTTAACAACAGTTTCAAATTTATCCATAAGTAAAGCATATTCTTTCACAAAACAAGTTAATTTTCTTTTAGCCCCAGTGGCTAACTGAACTAACCATGAATTCTTAAACTTATTGACACATAACTTACTTTTTCCCACTATCTGAGGTGCAATATAACTGAGACTAGCTCCTGGATCAATTAAAATAGTTACAGGGGTCTGATTAATCATACCTTCTACTTCCACCATGGAAGTCTGATATTTGGCTTGTCGGTTCTCCAAGGATGCGTTAATTCTGGGCATGCTCCTTGCTAGTTCCCCAACGGTCATCTCCTCCTGTACGGTATGAATGTTGCTAACAATCTTCTTCCGATTTGGACAGACTAAAGCATAGTGCGGGAAATTACATTCCTAGCACTTGACAGGCTCTTTACGCTCAAAATTCTTGGTAAAGTTTCCATGATTATTTGCAGTTTCCTTACCCTTAAAATTGTTCTGATTGTTGGGTGTACTATTCCTATTTCCTTGGAAAGTCTTGTTGTTAGAATAGTTTTTGGCCTTATTATTCTTGAAATTCCTGTTAGGCACAAAATCCTTCTTCTTAAATTCAGACTGATTATTATTTTTCTTAGCTTTCCAGTTGGCCAAGCTTTCTTTCTTTTGATTCTGGTCAAAACAAAAGTTAGCTTTCCTCATATCTTCCTCCAAGGTCTTTGGGTTATCATATTCAATTCTATCTTTAATATGATACGATAGATAGCTAAGGAATCGTTCTACTTTTGGTTTCTCATCTCAAGGTAGGGTACATACCTAAGTAAACTTAATAACTTGCTGTTCAAATCCTTCATTGTTATCGAACCTAACTTCAGTTCATAAAACTCCTTAGCTCTTTCCTCGTAATACTGCTCAGACAGGAATTTCTTTTTAAAATACTGCTTAAAGGTACTCCAGTTAACTTCTTTCTCTTTTATACCCTTAACTCTCTTAAATTCCTTCCACCAAATATCATCCTTTCCTGAGAGGTTATATATAGCCATCCTAGCCTTTAACTGGTTAGAATAATTATATAGTTGGAAGTACTTCTTCATCCTGGACAACCAGGACTTAGCTTCCTTCCCCTTCTCAGTCTCTCCATTAAAAGTTGGTGGTTTGATCTTTTTGAATTCCCCTGAAATTTCCTCATAAGGTTTGTATTTTCTCTTCTTGACATACAGATCATCATCACTACTATCACTAGTAATATGGTAACTTTGTTGTTCACCAAACAATTCAGATGATGAACTACTTCCAGTTTTTGTATGCTTCATCTTTTTAAATTTTCGTTGATGACTAGAATCTTCAGATTCTGCCTTCCTACCCCTACCCTCAATTTGAAACTTTTCCATTAGGATATGATTCATCTCTTCTTGAGCCCTTAGAATCCTTTCATTCTCTCTCTCTACAGACTCCATTTCAGTTTTCAAATCTTTTATAGTCTGTAACAGCTCTGAGGAATTTGTAGTTACATCCTCTGGTATAGGATCTCTGGGTAAATTTCTTGTTTCTGTAGCTAGAGACTCCTCTATGCATACTCTTCCAGCCTTTCCATACCTGCATGTTAAACTTCAGAAAAAGACAACTCTCTGTTGAATAACATTTTGAAAATAAAATATGTTAGCAAAATAATTTAATTTACTGTTTTATGAAAGCTGGTTGGGCTGCATCAAGGCCTAGTGTTTGAACCTTGTGCTCTGATACCACATGTCAAAACCCCAAATTTTCACAAAAAATTAAAATTTTGAGATCACAATAAATGCTAAAACCCACGGTTTACTAACAGCTAACAGTTGGCATAAAGGAAACATTCAAGTAATTAGTTTCACTAAATTCTAAAATAACTTAACAGTTTATTTTTTGTAGTAAGAATAAAATCTTTTTATGTTTTGTTTGCTTCAGTTTACTGATTAGTTCTTTTATGTTAGTAGGTGGAATCTACTTTTGAATCCGGGGCTTACTTAGAAATCGTGCTAACGTAGATGAATATTGTTTCTTACAGGTTTTTCAGGTATGATCGATCAAGTATATTTTAAGAGATCTTTTCGTGTCAGCAGTATTTTGTTTGCAATTTAAAAATCTTAGTAAAATAAGCTGCTAAACTCTAGACATCTCCCATAAGGTAAAATCATTTGATGTTCATCAATTTTTCAAGTAAACAAGATTGGAAGTAAGTAATGAAAGTATAACATATTTACAACTCTAAATATTAGAATCTCAGTTACAAGTATTTCTTCTTTAGTCTAAGTAATTTGTAACATTTATAAACATTGTTTTTGTCAGTATTTATGCAATAGTATCTTATCTTTCCTGTGTATTTATTGACCCTTATTTTGTTTCTATAAGATACTTACAACATGTTATCTTTTGGACAGTAAAAACCTTCGAGTGTATAACTATGACCATCATGGCCTTCTATATGAGCTTATGTTTACCACTATTTATTTTATTCCCAAGTCTAACTCTGTGTTCTAGTAACTTTTGGATTTAATAGGGTCATTCCTATTCCAGTTATTAGTTTTACTTCTATAATTATCTTACTGTCCACTAAACATTCTGCACGAGAATAAAACCAAGTTGAGTTATACTCCCAAGTGCTATCAAAGTATTGTCACTTAAATTATGTGATAGAATTTCGTGATAACATTCTTATCTTCAGTTGTGTACTACTTCATAGCTTTGATGCTATTTGAGTTATTACTTAAAGTAAATTTCGTAGATATGCATAATCGATTTGTTCGATGGACATTCCTTCTACCAATAGTTTGTTATTATAATGTATTTTAATCTAGCCTTTATGTTCCTTTGCATTATTACAAGGTACTATCTAATAGGTTTAGACTTGTAATATCCTTGTTGCAAAAGGGTTTACTATGCACAAGCTATAGTTTATCTTTTCTACTAGAGAATCCATAATCATTTCATAGTTAGCATGCAGTCCTTTATAACTATATTAAAGACTTAAACTTTGACCTAATCTATAAACAATACATATATTACATGATTTCTATCTTATCAAAACAATGTTTAGAGTATAGTTATGCCACCACTTATATAGTTATGGTGATGTTTTTATATGACAATATAATGTTATTGGTAGCAAGGGATTAATGCATAATCCAAATCGGGATTTAATTTAAGATTTATAAATGACACTATAGCTTGGTCAACGTAACCCTCACGTTGATAAACTCATCATTATGTTAATATAAAACATTGTGCAAAATTATTAGTGATTTGGTTTATGAATTATTGGGTTGACAAAGGTTTACTCCACGCTGCAATAAAAAAAAATTGGGATATTGCTTCCATGCAGGAACTATAAGACATGACCCTTGCTGCATGGATAAATTTGTTGCTACGTGGCTGATTTCTGTCCACGCCTGGAAAATATATAACACTATGGAAAACTAAACAATCTCATTTCTGCCCCATAGTTTATGTTGGCTCTAGGGTTGCTTGGCTTGTCTCCCATGGCGGCTATTGTTTCTCCTGGTTACAGTTGCCTTGTGCCTTGACTCTGCACTGCTTTTATTCTCCGGTGTGTGGTTTTGAATGTTGGTTCTTCCTCCTCAACAAGTGAGGTTGTCTTTTCCTGCTACCTTGGTCTCGTTTCCTGTGAAACCTTCCTTCCAAAGCCTACGTAGCTTAATGGCTGCTTCGGTTTCCTTCTCTAGTTCTCATGGCTCACGATCATGAGAGGTTCTTGAGGGCTGTTCGGTTTCCAACTACACCTCCTGTAGGTGAGAGTGCTTCATGAAGCTGTTCATCGTTCTCCCATTGACAGGTAATTATCATATTGGAAATTCTTTTTACTTACTACAAGTGTATATAGAATGTTTTCAAACTTTAACAAGTAACTTGTTTCACTGACAATGGTTTGTTTCTTGCTGCAGGTGCTCACTGTTGTGAATCTTGAACAAAGGAGAAAAGACAACTTTTTTGCAAAGGTTGTGGCTCGTGGCTCAAACTTGGGTAAGCCCCGTGGTCTAAAAGATGGATTCTCCCTCTGTTAGTGTTAGGGTGGTTGTTAGACTTTCCCAGGGTTTTGGAAAACCCTCTCTCATCTCGTCACGAGTTATGTTATTGTTTTTAAATGTTTTTACAGGCTGTTTGGACAATACTTAAATCCAAACCCTTGCTAGGGTAGATTCGACTTATATTATGCACAGTACTTAGTCGAAGCTTTGGCTTCATAGTCGAGTTTAAGTTTGTAAATTTTATAAAGGAAGTACAGTTATAAACTCATTTTGGTTGCCTAGAGTTTATGCTATACTCTGTGTAATTTTAGCGTTTTTACCCTTCCTAGATATGATGAAGTTTTAAAACTCAGTTGAGTATTTTGTAAGGGTTTTATAATTTAAATTTTAAGGCTGATACTTACAGTCATAGCTTAAATCTTGTTTGTTTTGACAAAAGCCATGGGTTAGGGTTTGACCTGTAAAAACCCTTGTTTGAATTATACTAATCTTATGATAATAATTACACTATTTTTCTATTTTATTATATTTGTCCTTAAAGGACTATGAGTAGGTTATTAGATTGGTTACTGATGGTTACATAATTGCTGTAAATTTGGTTAATATTTTGATACTTGTAATGTAATAGTTTTAAGGGTTTTAACCCTGACATTTATTTCTGTCGATGTATGTTGTTATCAAAAGAAAGGCTATGTTTCTCTTCTAAATACATTTATATAAGTTAATCAGTATTGTAGTTTATTTTTGTGCATAACATTTTTAATTAATAGTTTTAAAAGAACTACCCTATGTATAACTTATGTTACTACAATATTTAAAAATACTTATAGATTATGCTCATATGCTCAGAATATGAGCTAAGGTTTACTCCCTTTTAACTTTGATAGAATATTAATTCCTGTGTTATTATCTTGTAAATTTAATTACGGTTACACAGTTTTCTTCGGTTTGTTTTTATGAGTTAATAATTTATAAATATCACTGTTTAAGGATAATAATAATATTATTGGTATTTATAATAGTATTATCTATGTATAATATATATTATTAAGTTTATGTTGGTTTTTATTTGTATAATAATTACGACTGAGAGTAGTCTGTAATATTTGTGTTATTTAATACAATTGTTTCTATATAATTACTGAAGGAATATAAGAATTTTCTTATGTGTCAATATTCTTTACCTTTATATTGTCTACAAAAGTATAAGGATAGTTTCTTATAATATTAACTTAAACCTATGTTAATACTGTCCTTTAGCTATTAAAGCTAAGAAAGGAATACTATAACATTTATCATATTCTTAACTATAGTTCAGACAGATGCAGGAAGATTAGTTGTCATTAAAAGAAAAAGATAAGCTATCTATATTATTTTTACATCTTTTCTTAACATAAATAATAACTTTCAATTGATACTACTAGTTCTTCTAATTCAATACAAATGTACAATTTATAGAAGTAGATACTGTGTAGGAAATGAATTATATACTTAACAAACTACTGTCAGTAATTAAAAGATTCTTGTCCTTTTGTGATATTTTAAACACACAGTCTAGTTTTGACAACATCTCTACAATACAGATTAATAAACTTCCTAGAAAACAACTATCTACTGATAGGAACTATTTCAATTCTTTGAAAACATAAATATTCTATTCATTTATATTCCTATCATACTTCATTTATTTAAACACACTACCTGTGCTAGAGTACAATCTGGATTACTCCAGATGGGGAAAAACAAAGGTAGGATTTATCTTTCATCACAGTACAGATTTAGCCTTGAAAAACCTAAGAGATTTCAACACAACATAACATTTAATTATTCATTAATTGCTCACACACAGATATAAACTATAACACAGAATTTAAAGATAATGGAACCTGTCTTTAAAGTTGGATGACAACAACAATGGGAGGTCATTCCTCCCTACCAAATCCTGAAAAGCGCTCAAACAACGAATTCTCAGGACCCCCAAGCCTGTTCTAGTCTCCTTGGCTAGAACTAGGTGGACCAATCAACAAAGTACTAGTCCTGAGACTCAATACCAACTCTGCATACTACAGTAAGATCTTTCAGCTACAAAGTTGTACTACATCAACTTCTTGCAATTTACCCCTCAAACACCTCCCTTCAAATTTGTCTTTCCCAATGAATTCCTTGAAGTGCATTCACCTGAATGATTCTTGTCCTGGAATGAGCAGCCTCAGCTCTATACATTGGGCACTTTTATTATGATTTCCTAGGTCTTTTTGGGTTATTTGTCATTAATTGATCCACCTGCTCTAATCCCACTTTCTTGGGGGATCATGACCCTAGATGTAGGGAGGTTTCCACCTGCAACATAGGAAGTGTTTAAGGATGCTTCCACTTATCTTTTTTCTCTCCACCTAGTTCCCTCCACCAACTTGACCAGTAACACTCTTTTTAACAGCTCTCCCAAGCTGTTGTCTCCACTTTTATTTATTTAAAAATAAAATATTCAAAATTACATTCCATATCTTTTGACTCTACTGAGTCATCAGTTTCAACTTAGCATTAAATTTAACATAATGTCTTGGAATCAAATAAAAATAATATGTCTTGGAATCCCTAATGATATATACACAATTTTCAATGTAAATACTCGTGTATGATGCGCGGGTTACAATGATAATAGTCGCGTATTATCCTTAATAGCCATACAAAAAATAGGTTAAGATGATAAGTGAATGATGCATCAGAGGTCATGCCCGTCTATAGTGTTTTGGCTACTTCAATCCATTTTGTCCTTTTGTGTACCGACACATTTGGTGTCAATACTCGAATGGAGAAGTGCCATTTTACATGATAACATTCTCTCCAATCCAACCCCCAAAAAGTACCTTGTCCATAAGCACCATCATAAGGAATAATACTACCAAGCTATCACTTTTTCTTTCTGATTTCAACTAGAATTCTCATATATTTCTTCCCAATTTCTCCATCCTGGCCAACCTGTAAAAAACATCCTCCATTATGAGAATGTGGACTCAAGCCACTACAATCCTTGTCTATGTACTCCTGAAGAGGATTGATCTAAAATTCAATAGTATGTTCATTTTTTTCCCCATCAAGGCCTCCATTTGAAATTTCCTGCTGTCTCGATTGTTGTGGTCATTTCCATGTACCTCATGTATCTCATCGGTCATAACTATATGGACTCATATTGTATATGATTAAGAGTTTACCAACTCCAACTCACCACATAGACTATCCACAATCCGACTATCAAATGTGTTGGTGTATCTATACTCACCGAATGGATTTAATGCTACCTCCTCATGCACATCCTCATCAT
The DNA here is from genome assembly GCA_001517045.1 of Pseudotsuga menziesii. NCBI lineage: Eukaryota > Viridiplantae > Streptophyta > Pinopsida > Pinales > Pinaceae > Pseudotsuga > Pseudotsuga menziesii. The sequence goes on along the minus strand of LPNX011214715.1, from coordinate 102,388 downwards.
GTACCGTCAAATCCAAATCAAGCTCATTGTCAACCTATACTACATGTTCATCTTTCTTCACTCCCCCAACTATGCTTTAAGGAGATCCTCTTCCAAATCCTTGGGATGGCTCCCGAACTTGATGGTGTAATATTATTGAAAGGAAAATGATGCACATACCTCATCACCCAAGGCTAGATACTCCTGATATCGAGACAAGTGTTGAAGTGCTATGAACCTCTACAAATTTTCAGTCAAGATGCTTCTCATTGTCTTCATGTTCTTTCAAGGTGGAAAAACAAACTTTTGTTCTGACATTCACTTCACCAACATCACTGACATGCATTAGCATGTACAAGCATGCATCAACATGCACTTTTATGCAATTTCTATGTGTCCACAAATGGCAAGGATCATGCTCTGATACCACTGTAATATACCAACTGATATTCTACCTTTGTTTTGATAATATGTTTGTGGTTTATGATTTCCACGTGTGTTGGAGATATAATAAAATTTGCATGCAAAAAAGTGTCGTGCTAAAAAGCCCTAAATTATAGCAGATATAGAGAAATAATAGGAAATAAACTTTTAGTAAGAGTATGGACACATACCAATAATTATAACATTGATATTCCTTCAGTACATAGGAGGCATGCATGTCATGCAATCAGGATAAAGATGAAAATGTGTTGATCTCCAGGATTTGATGCCCATGCTAGGAAAATGTCCCACTTTAGTTCTCTCCTTCACGTTTTTTATGTAATATGCAGTCGATATTGCTGATACTTTCCAGGAGTAGTGGTATGATTTCCTTGGAGAGATAGGATGAAGAATGCATAATTTTTTACCCCTTCAAGTGGCCTAGCAAATTGATATGATCTGAATAGGTGACATCCTCCCTCTTCCACGATTATGCTACTAACTGCTCCGGATGTGAAAATAATAGACCGATAATCACCCAGTAGAGTGGTGTGATCTTGTTGAGAATAACGATGATGAAATGTAGAAGAAATACTGATATTTTGAGTCTCAAAGAATTGTTCTGAGTATTTCTAGTTGTTTCCCCGGCAATAAAATGTGAACCTACAGTAATATGTTTCTTTGTCTGTTGAATATATGAATAACAATGAATATGATGTATAGCTGATGATAGATCTAGGTGATCTATATGAAAACGATTAGGGAAGATAGATTTCACTGTCGAAAACACTTGCTAGCTGAATACTTCCCTCTCTAACCCCAAATTGTTGTCGTGGCTCATGCTATTGATTCTCTTGAAAACCAAACTCAAAGATAATAATAATCATGGATGTCCTTTTCGTTCAACTAACCTTATTATATATATTTTAGGGTTATCATGTCACTTTTAGGGTTTGCATGTAACTTTTAGGGTTTACACTTTACTTTTTGCATGCATGCAATTCTAATTTCTCATTGACTTAAGACCGAAGAAATAAGGCTTGCATGCTCTGCATGCTTTATGATAATAACTCTAATGGCCCTATTTACTATACTCATGACTTAATAATACTAAATAATTGTTCTAATATGCTCCTGGTATTAGATGTCCTTAGTCAATTCCCTATTTATCAGTAATGGAACATTACAATGTTTGAACTAGGGACAAAGTTACTTATAGACATGACCAAGCTATTCCATCTTTCTCGCAATGAGCACAATATTAGAAGAGCCCTAACCTCATAATCAAAGTTCACTTTTATAGAACTTAGATGACTAGTAAGCGTACTAAGTTAATTTAAATGGTCAGGAACATATCCACCTTATGACATCTTCATATTAAATAAAGACTTCATTGAAAATACCTTGTTGGAATCCAAGGGTTTTTCATAGAGATTATCCAATGCACTCATTACAACCTCTGTTGTATTTTATTTTGAGATATTAAAATCCATCAATGAAGCCAGGCACATCATTATTGTTCTGAGTGCCTTTTTGTCAAGAACCTCCCATTCTTCATCCTTCATAGTCGTCGACAGTTTTTTTTTTCTTCCCAATGGTACGTATATATCCTTATGGTATAGATAGTCCTCCATTTGAATATTCCATAACTGGTGGTTTTGGTCATTAAATTTTTCAACCCTAAACTTTCCTTCCTATCACATTTCTCCCACTCAAACCGGGAACCCTTCATTCCTACGAGTTTTCCAGCCAAACATACCTTTTGGCTCTAATACCAGTTGAGAGGAATTACGAGCATCATTAAAAAATAATTAGCGAGAAATAAAATACAATTCATTTTTAAGAGTGTTTGAACTAGGGACAGAGTTACTTACAACCATGACCAAGCTATTCCAGATTTCTGGAAATGAGCACAAGATCAGAAGAGTCCTAAACGCATCATCAAAATTGACTTTTACAGAACTTAGCTAACTAGTAAGCATATTAAATTCATCTAAATGGTCAACAACAGAGCCATCTTCTAACATCTTCATATTAAATAAACACTTCATTAAAAATAACTTGTTGGAAGCTGATGGTTTTTCACAGATCTTATCGAATGCGCTCATTACACGATCTATTGTCTTTTCTTTTGAGACATTTAAATCCACTAACAAATCCATGCACATCAATATTGTTCCCAGTGCCTTTTGTCAACAACCTCCTATTCTTCAACCTTCATAGTCATCGACTATTTAGATTTTCCTCCCAACGGTAGGTATATATCCTTTTGGTATAGATAGTCCTCCATTTGCATCTTCCATAACTGGTAGTTTTGGTCATTAAATTTTTTGACCCTAAACTTTCCTTCTTCCACCATTGCTCCCTCTCAAACCAAGAACCCTTCTTTCCTACAAGTTTACCAGCCAAATAGACCTTTTGGATCTGATAGCAGTTGATAGGAATTATGAGCATCATTAAAATATAATTAGCGAGAAATAAAATACAATCACAAGAAACCACATAGATACAACCATTTACCCTGGAAAACCCATGTGCAGAAAAACCAACACCAATGAATATCTTCATTAACCTCGACAAAACTGGCCAACTGGGACAATCAAGCTATCCACAACTCACCTCTAGGCCAGTTTACAATGGATCCTCTGCAAGCCTTATAAAGGATTCATCACATGAAATACCATGGTACAATACCATGGGCTACAAGAAAACGATGTGCCCAAACTATGTGTTAGACCTATACCACCTATGACTCATTCTCAAATCAAGGTTAACCCTAAGATGGACATTATAGAAGGTAATGGTCCCTAGTACACTAGAGGGTTTAGTTGTAGGTCCTTAATCACTTATTTTTTCCATGGTATAGTACATGGTTATTCCAAGAAAGATCATGTAAGGGGGATTTTACTACAGGACTCTACATAGAGTTGGTCAAAAAAATTGTGGATACTATGTGGCTAGTAAACAAGATAGATACCAATACCCTAGGTCTCTCTTCTCTAGTATGATTGGTATAGCTTAGGGGTGACATGTGGAATGAACAAAGAACTATTTAGGTTCTAAGATTAGGAGGAACATGGAATTTACCCAAAAAATTTTAAGTTTAAGGGATGATAACTATTCTAACTCTATTTATTTCATCTCATTAGGTTAATTATGCTAGTCTTGTATTCCATGAATTATATTACTATAATTAATTTATTATGTTTTGTTTATAATTTGTTCATTTTTCTTGTATTTGGCCATGATTGCATAGCTGAGTTGATTATCTGCTATAATTCGAAAGGCTTATTTATATTATCAAGTTTCACTGATTTTAGTCATAGAATAAATCTGGTTCCTATTGACTTAGGCTTGAGTAAATTAATAATTTATACATGCATAATATTGATTAATCTTAATACTTATGTCTTAGTCAATCATGATCCATTAACATGTTCTTATGTTCTGTTGTTAATTCATATGTTTTAGCATGGTTAATTATATGTCCAACTAATTTTTAATTGCTTATTTTTTGTTAACCAAAATTAAATGATAGATTAATTTTTAAAATTCATAGAACTTATGTCAATCCATTATTTAAATTAAATAGAAAGAAGAAAATAAACAACTAAAAAATTAAATAAAATATCATGAGCTTGATAGCCCTAGAAAATAAGCTTTCGAATATCAAAAGGAGTAGAGAAGATTTGATGGTGAATCTCACGACAAGGCCCTTAACAAATTATTGGTAAATATTATAGTGTATTACCATTATTATAATTGAATAAACCAAACCATTATAAAATCACAATACTTTACATAAGAGTGAACGGAAAACAATATTTAGCATGTTGCAGAGCATTTAATGTGGCTGCAGTAGGCTTGACGACTGTTGGGTTTTGAGCTACTCGAGATCCAAGATACATAATCCACATAGTAAATATAAAATATATGAAAAGTAGCGAAAGCTTTATTTATAAGCATATCCATAAAACATTAACTTATAAGACTATTCACCCCTAAATCCAAGGCCTAACAAGATTTGAACCAAGTCAAACATGGGTTTTATTCTCCAATGAATTCATAAAAAATAGAACAAAAAATATTTAAGGTTGAGGATCAAGTTGTAAGGGCCATGTCCCAATTGGAATTCGCTATTCACATTTTAGCACAATGTAGGTTGAGGTTCAGCCTCACAACCTAGTTTTCGATAAACTTAAAAATATCCATTCCAACCTGGGTATTACACCTCATGGCCATACCCATATTGACTAGATGATTATGAACAAAATGCTTTGTATGAGAGAAATTGACCAGAATCAACGTCAATTGCTTTAATAGAATTAGATTATGCTTATGCAAACCACTTTATATATATATATATATATATATATATATATATATATATATATATATATATATAGAGAGAGAGAGAGAGAGAGAGAGAGAGAGAGATTTGTTTGTTTGTTTATTTGTTTATCATGTGATGAGGTGGAGAAATGAGTATGCATAGCCACATGCCCTATTAAATGTTAAATGTGTTGTCCTTTCTCTAAAATTTATCTAGTTCCAACTATACATTAAACAATTGAAAAACCTTTCCAAAGGGGGTCATAAGTTGTAGCGCTAGGGATAACCTTGTCCACCACATCTACGTTGGGTATGGGGTCACTCCCACCTGCGTATAGAATCGAACAACATTTACTTTCCTACCATTTTACATGGGAGGAAAATGACTTTGGAGCCCACCACAAGCACAACTACAAGTGTTTGATGGTGAGATATGATACCTTACTTGGGGTTTGTGACAGAACGTAACTTTTGGGGGTGATTTATTGCATTTTGAAGTCTATGGTTTCTGTCAGTTCGAAATTTTGGTTTTTACGTCTAGGGTTTTCGTTTGATTTCCAACCTTTTTACCTTGCCACGCATCAAGATGTCTCTTTGAGAAATTAAATTGTTGGCTCGTACTCCTTCCGAAGGATGATAGGATTTTAATCATCTGTGTGGGGCATCTTATATGTTTCCTCCTATTGTTTCTCCTGTTTTCAAAGAATAATTCTCATCTAATGAATATTTCGACTAGAACGACTTGGCCTTTCATGTGGATATTGGAGAGGGTTTAGTTTTTCCTTTTTCTCCTCTTGTCATGCTTGTAAGGAATCTCGTGGTTGATTTAGTGCAGAGTTCTTTGTATAAGGTTCTGTGAAATTGGGTGATGCGGGAGGTGGTTTTATGCCCATTGTTGGTTCGATGAATGTTTTGAAATCCTTTGGGTCTATGTGTGGTGGATCTATTGTGTCTACTTTTCGGGTTGGTGAGCTTGAAATATTTGTACATAAGGTGGCTACATCTGCTAGTGGAGTGAATTTAGGTTTTTTTCCTGGTGGTATTTCTCTGTGTGGTCCTTAGTTCTTGAGAGAGGAGGTTTTTCAGGATGCTGGTGGGGTTTCTACGCTGGAAAAACAACACCTGAAGGCAGGGGGTTTTCCTGGTGCTGGTGTGCATGAAAAATGGTTGAAACAAGTTATTAAAAAATATGAAAAACCTTTGTTTCTCATCATTAGTGAAGACATTCTGATGAATGATATTATTTTGACGAAATCCATTACATTGGTTGCCCGTTTTGGTGGTCGTAAGTTCATCCGAGCGAGTGTTAAGCAATGGGTCTCTACTACCTGGAAGGATTTTGTTACCACTCATCTTGAGGTGTTCATGCTCCCGCTAGGATGGATTGCTTTCAAATTCCATGATGCTTTGGATTTGGATACTATTCTTCCTAGCTCTCAGCAGTAGGAGGGCTCTGGTCTAATGCTGAAATGGTGGATGCCCTTGTTTGACCCGCGTGTTGAAAGGTATGATATTTTTCCGATATGGGTAAAATTACCTAACCTTCTGTTTGAATTCTTGTCATTAGACTTTTTCAAGATGGTTGGGAATACCTTGGGGATGTTTTTAGAGGCAGATTTATATTATCTTAATTCTAGGGTTTGTTGTCTAGGGAAATTTTTTGTCCTACTTGATTTGTGAAATGGATTAGCAGCAGATTTATTGATTAAATGAGGAGATACTTTATTTAGTTATCCTTTGGATTACGTTGGGGTACCCTTTCCTTATAATAGATGTCATGTTCATGGGAATGTTGTATCCCAGTGTAGTCTTTCTTCTTCCCGGCTCTCAGTAGTAGGAAGGCTCTGGTCTAATGCTGAAATGGTGGATGCCCTTGTTTGACCCGCGTGTTGAAAGGTATGATATTTTGCCGATATGGGTAAAATTACGTAACCTTCCGTTTGAATTCTTGTCATTAGAATTTTTCAAGATGGTTGGGAATACCTTGGGGATGTTTTTAGAGGCATATTTATATTATCTTAATTCTAGGGTTTGTTGTCTAGGGAAATTTCTTGTCCTACTTGATTTGTGAAATGGATTAGCAGCAGATTTATTGATTAAATGAGGAGATACTTTATTTAGTTATCCTTTGGACTACGTTGGGGTACCCTTTCCCTATAATAGATGTCATGGTCATGGGAATGTTGTATCCCAATGTAGTCTTTCTTTTCATAAAATTCAGGGCTTGGTTCCAAAGTCAAATTCTGTCTGGCAGGTTACGAGAGATGTGGCTTTGTCTGAGTTTAATTCTGGGGATTTCTTGGTTGAAGTTTTGGAGGTTTTGTCTCCTGTTGCTTCTGGTATTTCGATTGACTTGGGGATGGATCCTGATCATCAAGTTTTAGATGTGGATTCTTTTAAACCTCTTCTTTTGACAACTATATCTACTTGTCATAAGGGTTCTTATCCCTTGTTTAAAGATTTAAAACCTTTCATTAGAGGAAATTTCAACTCAAAATGGGCCTTTTAACTTTTATTCAAATTCCATGGCATCATGTGTTAGCCAATGAAATTGCTTTAAATTTAAAATACCGTATAGGTCTTAAACACCATTTTAATATAAATTTGAGGATAGGTATCATAAAAAAAACTACTTTTTCTGTTTGTATTTTCGACATATCTCCCTGTTTTTTTACTCAAATTTCGATCGGGAGAGCTCATTGGATGCGGAATTAAATTCTGCATCCAACGAGTACCCACTCGGCATAATT
>LPNX011214715.1:79103-94884 GCA_001517045.1 Pseudotsuga menziesii | reverse complement strand
TCCTCCAAAATTAATAAATATTATTTTATTATTTTAACTATTATTTTATTAATTCTTTTTAGGAGGCCCATTTTGAGTTGAAATTTCCTCTAATGTGGATATTTTTCGGAGGCTATTTCTTCTGGAGAGTTTATTTCATCTGAATCATCCTTGGGAGGATTATGGTTTGTGTCGCCAGTAAAATTTATTTCGGTTAAAGATTCAGGGTATTTTCTCAAGTCTAGTACCTAAGTTTCGGTGGAATGGTTAGGGGTTAAGGTCGGTGATAGTTGTCTCCCTGGGGTTTCTTTTTCATGTCAAGGGCCTGGTGCTCACCCTTCTATTGTGGAACCTATCTGTTTGTTTGATCATGAATCTGGGGCACTTAGAGCATTGTTTTCCCTTTCTAGGGTTTTATCATGATTGTTTCGACTCTCAATTTTTAGGGGTTAGCTAGCTTGCCTAAAAAACTAGCAGTGCGCAGGTTTGTAGATGATTAACATATCGATGTATTATTTCTTCAAGAAAGTATGGGGGATGGAAAAATTCTTGTTGGGGAGTTGGAAACTATGCTTAATTGTTGAGATTTTGTATCAGTGAATGAAAAAGGAAAATATGGTGATTTGTTTCTAGGCTGGAGGTCGAGACATTTCCAGTTTTTAAATGCTTGGGCGGTGGAATCTAGTTTGTTTATTTCTCTTTACTCCATAGAAATTAAACAGGATTTTTTTTTGTGAATATGTATGGCCCCTATATGGATAGGGAAATTTTTTCGAATAATTTTTTCTCACTAGACTATCTAAAAATTCTAGGTTGATTCTTGGTGGGGACCTGAACTTCTCTTTGGGTTTCTCAGAAATCTGGGATGATAGGGATATAGTGGATAACTTATATAGTTTCTCTATGAAACTGGATGGATTTGGTATTGTGGATATTACTACAACTGTATTAGTCCCTACCTAGTCTAATAGACGAGTTGGTAGTGAGAATATTTGTAAAAGATTGGACAGACTGCTTGTATCTGCTAATCTTCTCGATTTAGACCTCCATCTCATACTGTTGGGTAGGTTGTGGTAGGGATTCGAATCATCATCTAGTTTTCATTCATACTCTAACTCAAGATATAAAACCTCATAGTCCCTTTAAATTTAATGCCCATTGGTTATTAAATGAGGAATTTGTTGCTTTACTAAAAGCTTCTTGGACTATTTATGTGGACAATCCATTGTTTTCAATTGCTTTGCACTTTGTTACCAATCTTAAGCATATAAAAGATGTGTCTTTATCATGGTCTGTAAAGAAAAAAGATGAGGAATCTAAGGATTTAGTGGAGATTGAACTTATGTTGGCTAATTATTTTAATAAACCGGGGTTTGGTGTTTATTTTGAGGTGGACAATATTTCTCTAGTTGAATTGGAGTCACACAAAAGAAAAATCCTTTTAGATTGTGAACGGGAAGCTATATAGAAAAGTAGGGCCATTTAGATTTTATGTAGGGATGATAATACCTCTTTCTTCCATAATTTTTCTAACCACAGAAAGAATATAAATTCTATTTGTAAAATTGAGGATGATGATGGACACTTAGTGGAAGGTTTTGAATTCTTTTGCTAAGGCTGGTGTACACCATTTTGAGAATTTGTTTCAGGAGGATAAGAATCATCATCTCCCTGATATTATGAATATTGTTGGGAATTTTCCTACTTCTATTACTAATGAAGAGAATGAAGAACTTATGATATCTGTTACTTTGGATGAGATTCATTCTGTATTTACTTTAAGAAATAATGATAAGAGTTCGGGTTTGGATGGTATACCTATGGAGGTATATAGGGCTCTCTTTGATGTTTTAGTTCTTGATTTATTAAGGGTTGTTCATGATTCTCAGAAGTGTGGCAAAATACTTGTTGTTTTCAACTCAAATATTATTTCCTTGATACCTAAGATTGATCTTCCTACATATTTTGATGATTTTAGTCCAATATCATTATGCAATTTCATTTATGATATCATTGGTAAGATTATCTCTATGCGTATCATGAAAGTTCTTGGTAGGTATATATCTGGTGAACAGTTTGGTTTCTTGCCTGGAAGACAGATTCATGATGCGGTTGGGGTAATCTCGAAAGGTATTCATACCATCTGTAGAAAAAGACTGAAGTTTGTGGTTTTAAAAATTGACTTGTCTAAATCCTATGACATGGTAATTGGACCTTTTTTAGGGTAATCCTTTCTAAAATTGGGTTTGTTGTACCTTTTATTACCTGGATTATGATTAGTATTCCATATGTGTCTTTTCACTTATTGGTTAATGGAGCAACATCTTCATTCTTTAGATCTGGTCAGAGGATCAGACAAGGATTCCCTCTTACCCCACTGGTTTTTCTCATTGTAGTTGAAGGTTCAGGTAGGGCTTACTTTTAGAAAAATCTTATGGTTAATTCCATGGAATTTATTTTGGTAATGACATTTCAATAACCCATGTTCTATGTGTAGATGATATTGTCATGGTTTCTGATGGTTTTGAGCAATCATTATCAACCCTTTATGAGGTTTTGCTAATATTTTGTAAGTCATCTAAACTGGTGATAAATGAAGATAAATCCTCTTTATTACACTCTAGACTGGATGATTCTGAGTTAATTTCTTTACAGAATATTTTCTCTTTTTCTGTTGCTAAAATTAAGGTTGGCTTGAAGTATCTTGCTTTTCATCTTAAACCATGCAGATACCTTATGAAGGATTGGGACTGGCTGGTAGCTAAACTGGTATAGAGGATTAAGAATTGGATTTTTTGATGGTCGTCTAAGGGAGGTAAGCTTATTCTAGTCAAATCTATTTTAGATTCTATCCCGGTCTTTTGGATGCATTTCTGGATTCCCTTGGGAATAATTGAAAAGATTAGGAAGTTAAGCTTCAAATTATTATGGTCAGGGAATTCTGACTCTTCTAGATTACCCTGGACCTCTTGGAAAGCTTTAGAATGCCCCAAATTTATGGGAGGAAGGGGGTTGAAGATACTTGTTGTTTTTTCTAAAGCACTTGCTGCTAAGACTTTCTAGATCCTTATTCATGGTTCAGGTCTTTGGGTGAAGATAGCCATGCATGAATATGTCCATCCCTTATCTTTATTGGATTGGATCAGAGTTATGGTAAAAATAAAATATGTTTTTCTATATGTTGGAAAGTTGTCCTTTGGTATTTTGATCTTATTGGAAACTATCTTGTCTGAAAAGTTGGGAATGGTGTAAATCTTAGACTTGGCATGGATCCATGGGTTGGATGTAAATAGAGACACATTTTACCATCCTGTTTGATTGATAAACTTCACTCTGTTGGACTATATTTTCTTAAAGAGATTGGTTGTCCTAGTGTCTCTCTGCTGCTGGAGCAGGGTTGGATTACAACTGACTCGATTAGCCTAGTGGACCAACAAGTTTTTACTTGTTGGAATGGTTATTTGGTTGTTTTAAAATCTATTCATGTCTAGTTATCAAGTGATCCTGATATTCTAATTTGGAATCAGTCAAAATCTGGGAAGTATTCTCAAAAAATTGGATATCTTCAGTTAGTTTTGGATATAAATGAGGTGGAATTTTCTTGGTGGTGGAAGGTCCTTTGGAAGTTCAAATGTCCACTTAAGGAAAAAATATTCTGCTAATTTTTTGTTATCTTATAAGGATTTAACATGGGTGTTATTTAGGGAAAGGGTAGGGAATTAGGACCAGGGAGATGTTACTTATGCAAATCAGAATCAGAGTCCAATTTTCATTTGGGAGTGGATTGCTATTTTTCCAGAAGTGTTTGGTTTGATTTTGAGTCCAAGTTATAGCTAAAAAATTTATGGAATGGTATTTTGGTGACCTCTTTTATTAAAAATTGGTGTCTTAATGGAGAAGTGAAACACATCAGGTCTTTACCTGTTATTGTGTTATGGTTCATATGGAAGGCAAGAAAACAGAGTTTTTTTTATGATTATTTTTTATCACCTTCTCAGGTGTCATCTCTCTGTTTGGGTTTGCTGAGTTGTTTTCCTCAAGATAAATTTTTTGTTAGAATAAGGCCTGTTATCAAGCAAATTATTGACAAATATTTTCCTTGGGGATATTTTGATGGATCGGCAGCAGGTGATCCAAAAATATGTGGAGCAGGTGGCTTGCTTTTCATTTTTGATGATCATTATTTTACCTTTAAAGCAGGACTCAGTTATGTAACTAACAATTACACTGATCTTCTTGGACTAAAGCTTCTTCTCACTTTGGATTTGGATAAACATATTAACAAATTGGAGATTTTTTGTGACCCTCAGCTTGTTATCAATTGGGCCACTTGTAAGTACCAAATTCAAAATATTCAGCTTGCATAGATTCTTCTTGAAGTCATCAGATTTTCTGATATGTTTGAGTCAATGGATTTTAAGCACATTTATCGAGAAAGAAACACTCTTGCTGATGTTTTAGCAAAACATGGATCTAATTTTTTGGTTGGGCCTTGCCAGTTTTCTGAGCATCGGGAAGTTGATTACTTTGAATATGTTATGTTTTTTTAGAACCTCCAAAGAATACTTAGTCTATTCTTGTTTTTTCTGCTTGAACGTATTGTGATTATTGCGGAAAGGAGTTTTGTTATGGGTTGGAAACAGTGATATAGGTGTTGCAATTTTGTGGATGTTATTCCTAAGAATGATAGATTGTTTTGATGAACCCATGAGCATATGCTTTTGGTCTTTAACTATTTTTTTATGCACATTTGACGAAGGAATATTGGAAACCTATGTATGTAGCTAGTGCATATTTTGAAATGGAGATTATTGAATATCGATATGGACTGGATTATTTTTTAAACTTATTTTGATTTAAGGATAGTTAAGTATGACTGAATTTCTTGAAGCAAATGGGTATATTGTAACTCATGTGATGTAAATGCTTTATGTTTTTACACTATGCTAAAATATGTGTAATATTTTATAAGAAATTTTTGTCTGTGATATTTTGACAATGAACAATATTTGATACTGGGCCATCTGAAGATGTAATTATGTTTTTATAAATAAAATTATGATTTTTTTTTTGTGGAAAAAAATAGAATTGAACAAATTAATGTTATCCTCGCTAAGAAAGCACATGGTCAATGATATATATATATATAAACCAAATTTGTAGATACAAATGTCTAAGTTGCAAAATACCAACTCCATAGCCACCTAATAACATTTAGCAATTAAACATAGTTTATGTTTGTAAGGGGTGAATGGGGTGAATACATTGAGCTTTGTATGTTAATTTGGATTTACAATTAAGATGAGATTAAAGATATTATATATTGCACAAATACAAGTTTAGTGAATATTATATATTGAGAAAAGGATTATTATTACATTTAGCTATTAAATGTTGTATATAATATTAGTTACTACATACAATGGAATAGAGTAACAACCTATGTTATCTAAATGAAGTTGAGGTGTAAGTACAATAAGAATATTCAAATAATAACTTTGTCTTCAACTAATCATACTTGAATGATCAAGTTACAACTAAGATATTAATGAGAGGGAAGTCGAAAGATGATAATGGTAACTAACAGAATAAAGTCGTCTATTGACGACAACAAAAAAATGTATATTTTGGCGACATTGCAACTTTTTAGATGATTGGACGCATATTTTAATTTTTATTCTTTTGTTGTATTGTTATATATACCAGCATAGATCCATCTAAAAGGCGATCTACCAAGCACCGAGAGGGATCAAATCTCTCAAATGTACATCCCTTTTTTTAGTGGAAATGTTGAAGAAATGTGTAATCCAATGTTTATGATTTTAGTTTATTTTATGTTGTTATATATATGCAATTCTAAATAATTTAAATTTAATTTAAGTGGACATGTTAATTTTAATAACATTTTTTTATTTTTTTATAAAGGACACATGTCAACTCTATAATGAGAATGGAAGGAGTTACACATCTCTGCTCTACTGGGATGTAGAATGCACCTCTTCGGTGCAATAAAAATTCTCTTTAGCCTTATTAAACCATGCCGCGCGTTGATTTTAATTTGTGTTGTATTTTGAAGGTTCTAATTTTTCCATCGGTGGGTATATCATTAGGGTTTCATATTGGGGCCCTTTGTAATGTCCGTTTTTAAGAAATTTTTATTAAAATTACTAATTTTTCACTTTTTCCCCTATTTCGACCTTTAACTAATTTTGATGTCCGCGTCTCGAAATCAACCCAAATGTTTCCAAATATTATGAGAATGTATATGAATGATATTAGGACTTGATTATGATGTTAAGGGATGATTTATGACCCTCCAAAGGATTCTTCAAACTTTTTTAATATTTTGGCCAAGGTAGGAGTTTTCACTAGCAAATTGGGGTTCCAATTCCCCTAGGGTAAATCCTGAAAAATGACTTTCCAAATGATCCCAAACCCAATAAAAATTATAAAAAGAGGAAGAGGATGTTTAAGGGACATTATTACAGTCTCATGTTCATGATTATTTAGTTTATACATGATGTTATAAACCTCTCCCAAATAGCTACAAAATCACTACTTCGGCCCTTAGGGAAATGGCATCAAATCTTCTCCAAATGCAAATAAACTGAGTAAGATTAATTATTAAGTAATGGATACGAAACTTGTAATACTCATTAATGGAATTCCATTCATCATAAATATATCATAGAAACATTCTTACATTTGAAATCATCAGCATTACAATGGCATACATCAATATAGTTGGTAAATAGTCATGGCTTGCTCATTAATAATCACTTTTACATACAACCATTTGGTATTTATACCTGAGACTTTATTAATATGAATAAAAGAGTATATTAAACTTATTAAAATCAGAAATTGACCAAGATAATATCTCCCAAGGAGTACAATAGCTCACCCAAAGCACAATCCCTTCATGAGCAAGAATATGCAATAGAGACTAGAAATGGTTGATAGAATGTGTTGCACAAGAAGAAACCACAAGCTTCCCCGTAGCTTACACCTGAAAATACAAACTCCATTAAATCTCCATGGCATACCTGAATGGCCTCTCTAAACACCAACTTGGATGAGAATCTTTCACCCTCGAAATTGGCTAAGGAAAGAAACTAGTCATCCACTAGATCTCTCTCTTCACAGATGCAAGTTTATCAAATGATAAAAATACCCTCTCTTGGTTGATCCCTATGTTTTATAAACATGTGTATCCTTCTAATGCTATCAATCCATCCACAAACTCAATCCAAATCGAATTAGGGTGTGTGCTCAATATTTTCCATGTGTCCTCCCTTCCCTAGCCATTCCATCTTCCCCAAATTCAAGTAGGGACCCATTGAGCTTCCCCAACTCACATGAGTGCCTTATTGGATTCTATATTTAGGACTAAAATGTCATACTAGTCATATGTCAGCCTTAAGGTCTATAATATGTCATAAATTTCATATATTCTTCATCATTGGTGTCATATATGTCATAGATGTTAGGGAATCTAGCCCAAGTGTCCAAGAAGATCCCATTTGACTCTTCCTCTCCCATGTAAGTTACATTTCCTTCCAAATTCGACCTCTGATGCATATGAACAAGTGTATTATCCTTATAATTCATCCAAGAATATTAGGCTTCCTATGGTCTCGAAATTTCGAGAGGAGGATGCTATGTGGCACAGAAATTCTAGCTTGTGTGGGCCCCATAATCTCCATGTGTCTCCATGCTCCATTTACACTTCAATTTTATGTTTCATTTATTTAATTATCTCCATTATTAAATGTTTATTTCATTCTAATGTTTGAACATCATTTATTATCTCCTTCTTTGAAACTCCAAATGTATCCATCCAACCTAGGGAACTAGTAGGAGTGATGGAATTGTCCTGCTATGCAATTATTTGAATGGGGACCTTACACTCCTCCCCACCCAATATTTATTGTCCTAAATAAATTTCAGATTTGGATGCTTCAAAATATTCTCCTCTTCCCATGTGGAATTTTCATCTGGTACTTCTTCCTTCGCACCAAGTGCTCTGTTATGGTTTTGCTCATTAATTTTCCTAAGGTGCAATTTTAGTAGTGGCACTCATGTACTGCAATTTTTTGTTCCCAAAAGTAAAGAGATGTGGACTTTTCATATTAATATCTCTTGTGACATCACCACTAACACCAAAAGGATTAATCAAATCCATAAAAGACAAATTTATGCAAATAATATTTACCTCCATATTTGGGAAACCTTTTCTGAACTTTCACCCCTTTTTGCTTCTATATAATTCTTTGAAGTTGGTGCTAAGTGACCAAACTTTGATCTTCTTAAGATTCCAAGAAATTTCAGAGAGGAACCACCATTCTTGTTTCTGCACTACTCCCATTACAATCATCTTCTCAAGTGGTGACTAAGTCCACAATGCTTCTTTTCCCCCCCACAATTGAAATCAATGAGACCAAAAATGATCCCAGGGTCCCATATGATCCTGATACATGCATGGTGTGAAATTTCTATGTTGAAATTCCTTGAACACCAGACATGTGAAAATTGAATCCATCTCTCAAAAGGTCTCACACATAGGAAAATGGAACATTTCTCTGCAAAGATGAACTCAAACAACTAAAGGTTGGTTTTCTTTCTCAAACCAATAATCGAACTGCTACTCCAAGTGAGATGAAACCAAGCAATTCCAGGATCGCATTTCTTGCATTGTACCCTTCAAAAAATCATGATTAAAAAATATAGACCATGAAAATACATAACAACATCATAAAAATGTATATCAAGAAGGTACCTCATCGAAGAATAATGAGACTTCTTGTAAATCCAAGTAAGTAGATCACCATGTGGCCCATACACATAAGCATAAAGTATTATATCATATTTTCCCCAATGACATAGGTGAGGATCCCATGTCCCATAATGATGATCCAAAAATATATAACGTGCATCAATATAATCAGCCATGTGTTCTTTCATCCAATAAGTGAATCAAGAACCTCCACCAAAATTTGAACCAAATAAGGAGCAAAGAAAACATGAAGAATTCAAGTGGCTCAAAGAAGTCTCATCAATACACTCATCAATATGTATATCATCATGAAATAACAGAGTATGTTATTGGCAACAATAATGTTCTTCAATCATATATATCTTCACCCAAGTGTGGGATGAAGTTCCTCCAACATCAAATGGACTAGGAAAGGAGCAAGGAAAATCACGAGTCTCCAAGTGACTCAAGTGAATCCCGTAGGTGCATCCATGTAGATGCATATCATGATAATGTAAAAATGGATTTTTATGCAAATTTAAATAACATGGTTCTATAATCATTCCATCATCAAAAGGAGATATATAAATTCCATACTCTTCATGTGGCACCATAAAAAACAAACCTTTCACCCATACTCCATTAGGATGAATGCTACAAAATTTGGAAGAGTAGGAGGAAGCAAAAATAACCAACTCACCCAAATGATCAGAAAGTGAAAAATTGTCATCATGTGAAGGATCAATAGGGGTAGGAGTATGCACCTCCCTAAAAAAATGCAAAAGCCTCCTCATCGGTTGGTTCCAAGGTAGTGGAATCATGCACTTTTTCAAAAAGTGTGCACCCATCTTCAAGAGGCAACTCAAGTTCCTCTTCCACCACACTACTTATTGTCTCTCATCAAGATCATATTCAAACAAATCAAGAACCTGCAATTTTTCATATTTCTCATGATCCTTCATGTCATGAGAATCCTCCAATCAATCTACCATATGACAATCAAAAACATAGGAGGAAGAACAAGTATCTTGCTACCTTTTTGGAAGTTGCTAATTTTGAGTTTTGATCTTATGAATATCTTCATTATTATTCAAGTAGGATTCATGTAACCATTCACTAAGCTCAATCACAATTTTTCTATCAAAAAACTAAGACATGAAATTACCTTCAATGTTTCACATTGCTCTTTGAATCTTCTCCATGTCTCCAAGGAAGGATGAATCCTCCAATGAAGAAATTTTCCAACAAGAATTTGACACCAATGCTTTAGTATCATGGAGTATGCTAAGGTCCTCATGAATATAAATTTCACTCATATTCAAATAACCTTCAATGAAGGATGGTTCATGGTAGTGAACCTCCTCTTCTTTTTTCTTGTTTATTTGATCAACTTCTTGAAGTTCAACTGGTGATGGGGAATTTGATCTTGGTTCTTCATTATCTGTCACAAGGTATTCATCTTCATGCTTATGAGAAATTTGTCTGACATAAAAATTTTCAAATATTATCTATATTTCACCAACATAGAGTTGTGATAACCCATTAGTAGGTACTCCTTCATAGTTCAAGGATCCATCAATAGATTATCTTTGTTTGGAACAATTACCATTAGTAAGGATTGTGTTATTGTATTCACCTTCCTATTTATGTTATTCTATGCAATAACCTTGAGGTAATCAATGATCCACTACATGATTCTTTGTTTCTTCCTTTAATGGTGTATCTAGGCTCTTTTCACAAATAGGATGATTTTTTCTCATTTCATGCTCCTCCAAACTTTTGGATTTCTGATTCTCCCTTAATGAATTAACATTTTCCTTACTGTGCCGAAATCCATACTTTACAAGATATTATTGGAAATAATACCTCTCATGAATATCCCCTCTCAAATTTATATACTTCTGGAAACATGTTTCAATATCTATGCTTGTAATTTCTCCTTTCGTTAGCCGAGGAGGAAGGAAAGTGGGCTTGGTGGGTCGATTATGAAACCAAGCCATGTATGAAAACAATTAATAAATGGATGGTATTAATGTATAGGTTCAAGTAACATTATATCATACCAATTTAATGTCCCTTTTTAATAAATTTTATTAAAATGACCGTCTTTTCACTTTTTTTCCCTATTTCGACCTTTGACTAGTTTTGATGTCTAGGTCTCCAAATTGACCCAAATGCTCCAAAATATTCTGAGAAGGTATACGAATGATATTAGGGATTGAATATTATGTTAAGGTATTATTTATGACCCTCCAAATAATTTTTCAAACTTGTTTAACATTCTATCCAAGGTAGGCGTTTTCACTAGAAAATTGGAGTTCCAATTCCCCCAGGGTAAATGTTGAAAATGGATTTCCAAATGCTCCAAAACCCAGTCAAATTTATGAAAATAAGTAGAGGATGTTTAACGGAAATTATTAAGGTCTCATTTAAATCATTATTCAGTTTATAAAGGATTTTATAACCCTCTCCCAACAAATACAAAATCACTAGTTCGACCCATGGGGAAATGGCACCAAATCTTCTTCAAATGCAAATAAACTAAGTAAGATGACTTAAAATTCTTATGTACTGGATATGGAACTTTTAATACTAATATATGGAATTAAATTCATCATAAATATATCAGAGAAACATTCTTACATTCAAAATCATCAACATTACAATGGCATACACCAATATAGTGGGGAAATGGTCATAAGTTTGCTCATTAATAATCACTTTTACATACAAAAATTTCGTATTTCGATCTGATACTTTATGAATATGAATAAAATATTATATTAAACTTATTACAATCATAAATGGACCATTATAATCTCTCCCAAATAGTACAATATCTCACACAAAGCGCAATCTCTCTATGAGCAAGAATATGCAATAAAGGTTGGAAATGGTTAAGAGAATTCGCTGCAGTAGAAGAAACCACAATATTCCCTATAGATTAAATGTGCAAATAAAAAATACATTGAAGCTCCATGAAATACCTGAATGGACTCTCCAAACACCAACATGGATGGAAATCTCTCACCCTCAAAATTGGCTAAGGAAAGAAACTAGTCATCCACTAGTTCTCTATCTCTTCACAAATGAAAAATTTTCAAATGATCAAAAGAACCTCCCATCATTGATCCCTGTATTTTATAAACATACTTATCCTTCTAGTGTTACCAATCCATCCACAAAATCAATCCAATTTGAATTACACTGTGTACTTAAGATTTTCCATGTGTCCTCCCTTCCCTAGCCTTCCATCTTCCCCCAATTCAAGTAGGGACCCATTGAGCTTCCCCAACTCACATGAGCTCCTTCTTGGATGATATATTTATCCCTAACATTTATTAATGGTAATATTTCAGCTTTCGGGTCTGCAATATGTCATAAATGTCATATCATCTTCATCATTGGTGTCATAGATGTCATAGATGTTAGGGAATCTAGCCCAAGTGTCCAAGAAGGTCCCATTTGAATCTTCCTCTCCCATGTAAGTTACATTTCCTCCAAATTCAACCTATTACACATAGGGACAAGTTTATTAGCCTTCTAAATCATATAAGAACATTAGGCTTCCCATGGATTCAAAATTGCAAGAGGAGGATGCCATGTGGCACAAAAATTCTAGCTTGTGTGGACCCCATAATATCCATGTGTCTCTGTGCTCCATTGCCAATTCAATTTTATCTTGTATTTATTTAATTAGCTCCATTGTTAAATACTTATTCCATTATAATATCTGAAAATAATTTATTAGCTCCCTTATTAAAGCTCCAAATGTATCCATCCAACCTAGGGAATTAGTATGATTGATGGAATTGTTCTGCTATGCAATTATTTGAATGGGGACATTACAACCTCCTATTTAAGTATAGGGTGGTGGGAATGGTGGCGGGGGACTAGGTGTACTAGAATTAATTGAAGTACTTTGTCGGTTGTTGTGACATGAGCAACCTTTATTTTTTTAAATGTTTACAAGCTTGTCATGCTTTTGATTTTTCTCTTGTCTCATGATGTCCATAATGCTTTTCATTACAACCTTGACTTTGGAAACACTTTAATCTTTAATTTTTTATGTAAGATTTTGGAGCAGCTAATTGGGAGTGCATGGGGACAACGGGGAAGGAAATGAAGTTCAAGGATTTGTAGTGGTAGAGGTTTGAAAAATAGAAAGGAAGAAGTAAGAATGTTTCTAAAGATAACAACATGGGGGAAGAGCATTACACTTGTATTCAAGCAATAGAAACAAACCTTAGAGCTATGATATCAATGTTATATACACTAATCCAAACTTGCAATATGTGTGTGTGTGTGTTTATAAAAATGATAGACGATACAATGATCCTCGTCACTTTGTGATTGTATAAGCATGATTTGGTCATGAAGCCAATATGTGTGTCCCTTGAATTCCTATTTAATGCTAATAATAATTTATTAACAATTTAATTATTTATATTGATTTATATTTATGTTTGTAACATGAGGAAAGGATGGTTGAATGGAGCATGAATAAAGCCCTATATTGATGCTCAATATCCCAATAAGTTAGCATCCTTTCCACCTGGGGTGTGGTAGTGTAGGAGTTCAGTGTTACAATTTTGTTTTGATCGTTAGTTGTGGCTATTTAATTTATTTATCACGCCATTTGTCTATGTTTTGTGTGCCAGGTTATATTTTTTATGATTTAGATAGATCAAACCATTTTGGTTAGGGAGATCAATGTATTTAGCTCTTGATTATGCTTAGCCTTTAATGGTTTATTGCATCCATACTGCATGTTGAGCCAACCACCCCAATTTTTTAGTGTTAAAGAGACCTTAAAGAATTATTAGACTACATTTCATGTTGTTCCATGTGAAATATTTGTTTCTGATATTCTCATTTAGAGTTTAACAGGGATCAACCTCCACTATGTATGCCATTAATGAAGTTAAAGTTTGCATCATTGATAATTGAAATTTTTTAAAGTTGGATCCCTTGCAAAAACCTATGTAGTGTGATCAATGGCTTATTTTGTGGCCTCTAGTTGACAAAAAAGGTCTCCACCAGTAACTAAGTGCATTTCTTCTCTAATATAGGTCTCTAAGAGCTCATTTTTCTAAGCCTAAAAACCCATGGATGAAAAATCCTGAAGAATTCATCCTCATCATCTAGATCTAAGAAGTCCCAATCATCTCACCCAAATCCTGTCTACTCAAGGTAAAATGCATTCAATACCGGAGGAGAAACAAGGCCAGAAAGTTCCTCACTATACATGGATCCAAAAAATATCTCATGGGTGATGTGGTTCAATGGTTATGTTTTATATGCTACATGATATTGTTTACCTTTAAAATAATGGATTTACTTATTTGGATAGGTTGTGAATTTGATAGATATATGTGTGTATATCCATTATGAATTGAATTATAATTTGACTTATAACATGAATTCATATGTTGATTTGGGGGAAAAAGGTTGTATTGCTTATGATATCTTAATGGCACTTGGTTTTGATGTCTATCATTGTTCACACGATTATATGCAACTATAATATGGGGTTATAATATGCAAATATAAAATAACTCACTTGAACTTTGTCGTGATAAATTAGTAATGTGAAATAAAAGAAAATTAGTTGTAACTATTAACTTCTAAAAGAAAATAGAAAATAAAGAGGGGTTTACTACTATTGGACATCAATTACAAGAAAGAGGTATCTTATAGACCTATAAGGTTTTCATCAGTCATTGATTTTTTATGTCTCATACTTCCAAGATAATTGCGGTTAACTAGCAAATTGGGGTTCCAATTCGCCTAGGGTAAATGCTGAAAATGGCTTTCAAAATGATCCAAAACCCACTCAAATTTCTGAAAAAAGAAAAGCATGTTTAAGGGAAATTATTAAGGTCTCATGTGCATCATTATTCAGTTTATAAATGATTTTATAACCCTCTCCCACGCAACTACAAAATCACTAGTTCGACCATTGGGGAAATGGCACCAAATCTTCTCCAAATGCAAATTAACTGAGTAAGATGACTTAAAATTATTACATTATGGATATGAAACTTTTAATAATAATCTATGGCATTCCATTCATCATAAATATATCATAGAAACATTTGTACATTCAAAATTACCATCGTTACAATGGAATACATCAATATAGTGGGGAAATGGTCATGGTTTGCTCATTAATAATAAATTTTGAGAATTTATAAATATGAATAATAGATTATATTAAACTTATTAAAATAATAAATGGAATATGGGAATATCTCCCAAAGAGTACAATATCTCACCCTCAAAATTGGCTAAGGCAAGACGCTAGTCATCGACTAGCTCTCTCTCTTCACAAATGAAAATTTCTCAAATGATAAAAAAAACCTCTCTTGGTTGATCCCTATATTTTATAAAAATCCTTATACTCATAAGGTTACCAATACATCCACAAACTCAAGCCAATTTTAATTAGGGTGTGTGCACAATATTTTCCATGTGTGCTCCCTTCCCTAGCCTTCCTTCTTCCCCCAATTCAAGTAGGGACCCATTGAGCTTTCCCAAATCACATGAGCTCCTTATTGGATGCTATATTTAGTACTGATAAGTCATAATGTTCATATTTCATCCTCCATGCCTACAATATGTCATAAATTTTATATCATATTCATCATTGGTGTCATGGATGTCATAGATGTTAGGGAATCTAGCCCAAGTGTCCAAGAAGGTCCCATTTGACTCTTCCTCTCCCATGTAAGTCACATTTCCTTACAAATTAGACCTATGATGCATATGTACAATTTTATTAGCCTTCTAACTCATCCAAGAACATTAGGATTCCCATGGATTCGAAATTGCAAGAGGATGATGCCATGTGGCAGACAAATTCTAGCTTGTGTGGGCCCCATGATATCCATGTGTCTCCATGCTCCATTTCCACTTAAATTTTCTATTGTATTTATTTAATTAGATCCATTATTAAATATTTATTCCATTATAATGTTGGAACATCATTTATTATCTCCCTTATTAAAACTCCAAATGTATCCATTCAACTTAGGGAACTAGTAG
>LPNX011214715.1:44395-75232 GCA_001517045.1 Pseudotsuga menziesii | reverse complement strand
GTAAGTGGGAGTGCATGGGGACAAAGGGGAAGGACACGAAGGTCAAGGATTTGGAGTGGTGGAGGTTGGAGAGAGAGAAAGGAAGAAGTGAGGAGGCTTCTGAAGAGAACAACATTGGGGAAGAGCATTAAAATTGTCTTCAAGCAATAGAAACAAACCTCAGAGTTATGATATAAATGTTATCGACACTAATCCATACTTTCAATATGTGTGTGTGTGTGTGTGTGTGTTTATAAAAATGATAGATGATACAACGATCCTCGTCACTTTGTGATTTTATAAGCATTGATTGGTCATGAAGCCAATATGTGTGCCCCTTGAATTCCCATTTAATGTTGACACTAATTTATTAAAAATTTAATTATTTATATTGATTTATATTTATGTTTGTAACATCAGGCAAGGACAGGTGAATGGAGCATGACTAAAGCCCTATATTGATGCTCAATATCCAAATAAGTTAGCACCCTTGTCACATGGGGTGCGGTAGTGTAGGAGTTAAATGTTACAACTTTGGTTTTAATTGTTAGTTGCGGCTATTTAATTTAGTTATCGCACCAATTGCCTATGTTTTCTGTGCCACGTTATATGTTTATGAGTTATATATACCAAACTATTATGGTCAAGAAGTCAATGTATTTAGCTCTTGATTATGCTTATCCTTTAATTGTTTATTGCATCCATTTGCACGTTGCGCCAACCACCCCAATGTTTTAGTATTAAAGAGCCCTTAAACAATGATTAGGCTACATTTCACGTTGTACCATGTGAAATATTTCTTTTATATATCCTCATTTAAAGTTTAACAGGGTTCAACCCCCAATACGTATGCCATTAATGAAGTTTTAAATCCCTCTATTCTGATGGTTAGATGATAAAAGTTTCTAATTCCCACTTTGTTGGTCATTTTTCATTGTTGAGAATTAAAAAAAAATTAAGTTGGATCCCTCGCAAAAACCTATGTAGTGTGATCAAAGGCCTATTTTGCAGCCTCTATTTGACAAACAAAAGTTTCCACCAGTAACTAAGTACATTTCTCCTCTAATGCAGGTCTCTGAGAACTCATTTTTCCAAGCCTAGAAACCCATGTATGAAAAATCCTAAAGAATTCATCCTCATCCTCTAGATATGAGAAGTCCCAATCATCTCACCCAAATACTGTCTACTCAAGGTAAAATGCATTCAATACCGAAGGAGAAACAAGGCCAGAAAGTTCCTCACTATACATGGATCCAAAAAATCTATCATGGGTGATGTTTTTCAATGGTTATGTTTTATATGCTACATGATATTGTTGACATTTCAAATGTTGGTTTTACTTATTTGGATCGGTTGTGATTTTGATAGATATATGTGTGTATATCTATTATGACTTGAATTATAATTTGACTTATGACATGGATTCAAATGTTGATTTGGGGGGAAAAGGTTTTATTGCTTATGAAATCTGAATGGCACTTGATTTTGATTTCTATCATTGTTCACATGATTATATGCATGTATAATATGGAGTTATAAGGTAAATATTATTATATTATTGAGGATTATGATTTTGTTTTGAGATAAATGATATTTGTTAAAATGGGACCCCTACCCCCTCTAAAAATTATAATTTAGATTATACTCTTGCTTACTCAACCATTTAAGTAAAGAAATTAATAAAATAACTCACTTGAACTTTGTGGTGATAAATTAGTAATATGAAATAAAAGAAAATTAGATGTAACTATTAACTTCTGAAAGAAAATAGAAAAGAAAGAAAGAGGTATGTTATAGACCTGTAAGGTTTTCATCCGTCATTGATTTTTTATGTCTCATACTTCCAAGATAATGGATAGTTTGTATCACTCTGAATCTTCCATTGTTGAGCATTACCACAACACCAAACACCTTATATGTTTTAATAAAACCAAAAAATTAGCATCAACCTCATATTAATCAACTTTTCCCATTAGAGAATCCATTGAAATCCAAAGACATCCTAACAATTTCATTCAAGGCAATGGAAACAAGTTGAGTTAATCTTGGTAAGCTATCATCCATCAATTTTTCTCCTGTCAATCCTATCGACTTTGATTGATGCTTTCATTATCTCTCCATCCACCTTTATAAATATCCCAACTTATATCAGTAATTCAATTTTCCTCTCCTTCGTATCCCTTTAACTTCTCATCCACTCAGTTCCTAACCTCATTCTAGCAATGTTTCCCTTTTTCTCATTTCATCCTTTTCCTAGTAATATTTCCCTTTTCTCATTTCATCCTTTTTCTTCTTTATATTAATTAACGTCGCTCTTTTCTATTTTTAAATGAGCACTCAGTCAAGGCTCTTTTTTTGGTAAAATCAATCTACACTTAAATAGAGGTCCCACTTTGGACCACCTTCCCTCCTATCTTGATCACAAGGGCCAATGTCTCATTGAGGATTTCAATCTAAATGGGTAGAATGCAAAACTTAACTCCTCATCATTGTAGCTATTGTCCCTCAACAAAATTTATTACTCGTGGCCTCATTTGCAAAGGGGTCAATTTCTTTTTACACAAGCCCTGAGCCCCCTTTATAAAGGGGTTTCCTCCCTTTTATTCTCTAATGTTTTTGTGAAGAATCTTTGTAAAGGGGATGCCTCCCTTTTATTCTCTAATGATTTTGTGAAGAATATGTGTAAAGGGTTGTCTCCCTTTTATTTTCTAATGATTTTGGGGAGCATCAACATCCTTGAGAGTATTTCTTAAATTATTAATGACTTTTACTCAAAAGGAGAATACATAACATAAAATATTATATCTTTCATATTAATTATCTAAAAGAAAATTTGTAATTATAATATATGCAAGTCCTAATCTTACTCTCCCTATATTATAACAAACTCAAGTTCTACAAAGTGCATTAAGGGATTAAATCCACAAACCTTTCATCACTAAAGTACAACACATCGTTTTTAACACTAGGCTACTAATGTATGCATTCTTATTTTTAATTTTTACTAATTATTTAATTTTTTATTTTTATATTGATGGGACAAGAAAACACTTTTTTTTTACATCAACTTCTCTCTCAACATTATTCTAAAGCACACTAATGTGTGCATTCTTATTTTGTATTTTTTTATTCTTATGAAAAAGGATGGCACTTCCCTCTCTCCAATATGTTATAGCACAATGATTCATACATTTTTTTTATAGGATAACCACACCTTCTTGATACAAAAATGTTAAATTTTAAAGATGAACCATATATTCTATCACTAATTATCACTAGGTACAAAACATTAATAGTCAAAATTGGTAAAAAAACATTTGTTAAACTTTAATAGTCAATAATCAAATTATTATGTTAAAGCTCTAAAAATATATTATTATGATTTTTGTTTTTTAAATATTAACTAGTTGGAACTTAAAAATTAAACTATTAACGATATTATCCTTTATTTTTCTTTGGAATCAACCTAGAACTTGCTATAAATCCCCTCTAGACTATTAAATGCCAATAAAATAAAATATTGTAAGCTCACTAATCCCGCTTAACCAGGGTAAATATTGAAACTTTTAATACTCATATATGGAATTAAATTCATCATGAATATATTAGAGAAACATTCTTACATTCGAAATGATCAACATTACAATGGCATACATCAATATAGTGGGGAAATGGTCATGGTTTGCTCATTAATAATCACTTTTACATACAAACATTTGGTATTTCGATCTGATAATTTCTAAAGATGAATAAAAGATTATATTAAAATTATTACAATCATAAATCGATCATTATAATCTCTCCCAAATAGTACAATATCTCACACAAAGCACAATCCCTTTATGAGCAAGAATATGCAATAAAGGTTGGAAATGGTCAAGAGAGTTCACTGCACTAGAAGAAACCATGAGCTTACATGTAGCTTACACCTAAAAATACAAAATACATTAAATCTCCATGAAATACCTAAATGGACTCTCCAAACACCAACTTGGATGGAAATCTCTCACCCTCAAAATTGGCTAAGGAAGGAAACTATTCATCCACTAGCTCTCTATCTCTTCACAAATGAAAATTTCTCAAATGATCAAAAGACCCTCTCATGGTTGATCCCTATATTTTATAAACATACTTATCTTTCTAATGTTACCAATCCATCCACAAAATCAATCTAATTTGAATTACGGTGTGTGCTCAAGATTTTCCATGTGTCCTCCCTTCCCTAGCCTTCCATATTCCCCCAATTCAAGTAGGGACCCATTGAGCTGCCCCAACTCACATGAGCTCCTTCTTGGATGATATATTTAGGCCTAACATGTATTAATGGTCATATGTCAGCCTTCAGATCTGCAATATGTCATAAATGTCATATCATCTTCATCATTGGTGTCATAGATGTCATAGATGTTCGGGAATCTAGCCCAAGTGTCCAAGAAGGTCCCATTTGAATCTTCCTCTCCCATGTAAGTTACAATTCCTTCCAAATTTAACCTATTATGCATAGGGCCAATTTTATTAGCCTTCTAAATCATCCAAGAACATTAGGCTTCCCATGGATTCAAAATTGCAAGAGGAGGATGCCATGTGGCACAAAAATTATAGCTTGTGCGGACCCCATAATATCCATGTGTCTCTGTGCTCCATTTTCCACTTCAATTTTATCTTGTATTTATTTAATTAGCTCCATTGTTAAATATTTATTCCATTATAATATGTGAAAATAATTTATTAGCTCCCTTATTAGAGCTCCAAATGTATCCATCCAACCTAGGGAACTAGTAAGATTGATGGAATTGTCGTGCTATGCAATTATTTGAATGGGGACATTACAACCTCCTATTTAAGTATAGGGTGGTGGAAATGGTGATGGGGGACTTGTTGTAATAGACTTGCTTCAAGTACTTTGTCGGTTGTTGCAGCATCAGGAACCTTTATTTTTTTAGATGTTTACAAGCTTGTCATGTTTTTTATTTTTCTCTTGTCTCATGATGTCCATATTGCTTTTCATTAGAACCTTGAATTTTGCAACACTTTAATCTTAAGTTTTTATGTAAGCTTGTGGAGCAAGTAAGTGGGAGTGCATGGGGACAAAGGGGAAGGAAACGAAGGTCAAGGATTTGGAGTGGTGGAGGTTACAAAGAGAGAAAGGAAGAAGTGAGGAAATTTCTAAAGAGAACAACATGGGGAATAGAATTAAACTTGTCTTCAAGCAATAGAAACAAACCTCAAAGCTATGATATCAATGTTATAGACACTAATCCAAACTTGCAATATGTGTGTGTGTGTGTTTATAAAAATGATAGACGATACAATGATCCTTGTCACTTCATGATTTTATAAGCATTATTTGGTAATGAAGCCAATATGTGTGTCCCTTGAATTCCTATATAATGCTAATATTAATTTATTAACAATTTAATTATTTATATTGATTTATATTAATGTTTGTAACAGGAGGAAAGGATGGTTGAATGGAGCATGACTAAATCCCTATATTGATTCACAATAGCCCAATAAGTTAGCATCCTTGCCACATGGGGTGAGCTAGTGTAGGAGTTTAGTGTGACAATTTTGGTTTTGATTGTTAGTTGCGGATATTTAATTTATTTAGCACACCAGTTGTCTATGTTTTGTGTGCCAAGTTATATTTTTTATGAGTTAGATAGATCAAACCATTTTGGTCAGGGAGATCAATGTATTTAGCTCTTGATTATTCCTAGTCCTTAATTGTTTATTGCATCCATACCACACATTGCGCTAACCACCCCAATTTTTTAGTATTAAAGAGCCCTTAAAGCATTATTAGACTACATTTCATGTTATGCCATGTGAAATATTTGTTTCAGATATCCTCATTTAGAGTTTAACAGGGATCAACCGTCGCTACGTATGCCATTAATGAAGTTAAAGTTTGCATCGTTGAGAATTGAAAATTTTAAAAGTTGGATCCCTCACAAAAACTTATGTAGTGTGATCAAAGGCCTATTTTGTGGCCTCTAGTTCACAAAAAAAAGTCTCCACCAATATCTAAGTGAATTTCTTCTCTAATCTAGGTCTCTGAGAGCTCATTTTTCCAAGACTAAAAACCCATGGATGAAAAATCTTGAAGAATTCATCCTCATCCTCTAAATGTGAGAAGTCCCAATCATCTCACCCAAAGACTGTCTACTCAAGGTAAAATGCATTCAATACCAGAGGAGAAATAAGGGGAGAAAGTTTGTCACTATACATGGATCCAAAAAATATCTCATGGGTGATGTGGTTCAATGGTTATATTTTACATGCTACATGATATTGTTGACCTTTCAAATCTTGGTTTTACTTATCTAGACAGGTTGTGATTTTGATAGATATATGTCTGTATATCTCTTACGACTTGAATAATAATTTAACTTATGACATGGCTTCATATGTTTATTTGGGGGAACAAGGTTTGTTTGCTTATGATATCTGAATGGCACTTGGCTTTGATGTCTATCATTGTTCACATGATTATATGCAAGTATAATATGGAGTTATAAGGTAAATATTATTATATTATAGAGTATTATGGTTTTGTTTTGAGATAAATGATATGTGTTAAAATGGGACCCGTACCCCCTCTAAATATTATAATTTAGATTCTGCTCTTGCTTACTCAACCATTTAAGTAAAGAAATGAATAAAATAACTCACTTGAACTTTGTGGTGATAAATTACTAATATGAAATAAAAGAAAATTAGTTGTAACTATTAACTTCTGAAAGAAAATAGAAAATAAAGAGGAGGTTACTACTATAGGACATCAATTACAAGAAAGAGGTATCTTAGAGACCTGTAAGGTTTTCAACTGTCATTGAGTTTTTATGTCTCATACTTCCAAGATAATGGATAGTTTGTATCTCTCTGAATCTTCTATTGCTAAGCATTACCATAACACCAAACACCTTATATGTTTTAATTAAACAAAAAAATTAGCATCAACCTCACATTAATCAACTTGTCTAATCAGAAAATCGATTGAAATCCAAAGACATCCTAACAATTTTAATCAAGGGAATGGAAACAAGTTGAGTCAATCTTGGTAAGCTATCATCCATCAATTTTTCTCATGTCAATCCTATAGACTCTGATTGATATTTTCATTATCTCTCCATCCACCTTTATAAATCTCCCAACTTATATCAATATTTAGTTTTCCTCTCCTTCGTATCCCTTTAACTTCTCATCCACTCAGTTCCTAACCTCATTCCCTCAGCTCTAGTAATGTTTCCCTTTTTCTCATTTCATCCTTTTCCTAGTAATGTTTCCATTTTTCTCATTTCATCATTTTCCTTCTTTATATTAATTAACCTCACTCTTTTCTATTTTTAAATGAGCACTGAGTCAAATCTATTTTTTTGGTAAAATCAGTCCACACTTAAATAGAGGTCCCACTTTGGGCCACCTTCCCTCCTATCCTCATCACAAGGGCCAATGTCTCATTGAAGATTTGAATCTGAATGGGTAGAATGCAAAACTTACCTCCTCATCGTTGGAGCTATTGTCCCTCAACAAAATTTATTAAACATTACCTCATTTGCAAAAGGGTCGATTGCTTTTTACACAAGCCCCGAGCCCCCTTTATAAAGGGGTTTCCTCCCTTTTATTCTCTAATGTTTTTGTGAAGAATCTTTGTAAAGGGGATTCCTCCCTTTTATTCTCTAATGATTTTGTGAAGAATCTTTGTAAAGGGTTGTCTCCTTTTTATTTTTTAATGATTTTGGGGAGAATCAACATCCTTGAGAGTATTTATTAAATTATTAATGACTTTTACTCAAAAAGAAAATACATAATAGAATATATTGTATCTTTCATATTAATTATCTAAAAAAAATTGTAATTATAATATATACAAGTCCTAATTTGAGTGTCTCTATCTTTTATCTTTTATCAAACTCAAGTTCTGCAAAGTGCGTTAAGGGATTAAATCCACAAACCTTTCATCACTAAAGTACAACACATCCTTTTTACCACTATGCTACTAATGTATGCATTCTTATTTTTAATTTTTACTATTTATTTCTGTTTTTAAATTTTTATATTGATGGGACAAGCAAACACTTTTTTTATCACACCGACTTCTCTCTCGACATTATTCTAAAGCACACTAATGCATGCATTCTTATTTTGTATTTTTTTATTTTTATGGAAAAAGATGGCACTTCCCTCTCTCCACTATGTTATAGCACAATGATTCATACATTTTTTTTATAGGATAACCACACCTTCTTGATACAAAAATGTTAACTTTTAAAGATGAACCATATATTCTATCACTAATTATCATTAGGTAGAAAACATTAATAGTTAAAATTGGTAAAAAAAACATTTGTTAAACTCTAATAGTCAAATTAGTAATATATAATCAAATTATTATGTTATTAAATTAATATGATTTTTGTTTTTTTCAATATTAACTCGTTGTAACTTTAAAATTAAAGTATTAACGATATTATCCTTTATTTTTCTTTGGAATCAACCAAGAACTTGCTATAAATCCCCTCTAGACTATTAAATGCCAATGAAATAAAATATGTGTAACCTCACTAATCCCGCTTAACCAGGGTTCTTCCTTTGGGTAAACTATGATAAGTCGGCTATATTAGGCAAAATGTTTTGAAGCTTTTCATCTATTTAAACTCTCTTCCGATACGTCATGGCATACGGTTTTTAGTAGTGATTTCATTGGGTATCTGTGGAATTTGGCATTTGGCATTTGTGGAATTTGGAATTTGGTCCTTTTGATTTTGTAAAATGGAAATGAATTCCTCATATAGTGTACCCGACTCAGGAGATGAGAACAGTAAGGGAGTTGGAGGATCGACGAGGAAGAAGGCAGCGAGCAGAACTGTGAAGGCGGGATTGAAGTTTTCGGTGCGGTTGACCAGCAAATATCTGAAAAAGTGGTGCAATGCCGAGGCGCGCTATGCCAAGCGGCTTGGACAGCACGCGCCCGTCTACCTTGCTGCCGTCCTCCAATATATCGCCGCCGAGGTGTTGGAATTGGCCGGAAACGCTGCCCGCGAGAGCAACAATTCGGTAATTCAGTCCTGCCACGTTGAGCAGGTGCTGAGGAATGACGAAGAATTGGCGAAACTTGTACCCAATGTCTCCGCAGAAGTAGAAAATGATCTGATCACTCAATTCAGCCGCGTTGGATTAGATGATGGAAACGATGGCGAAGCAGAAAATATGATCACTCTATTCAGCCGCTTTCAATTCGATGGAAACGATGGCGCATCCGCCTCT
The DNA here is from genome assembly GCA_001517045.1 of Pseudotsuga menziesii. NCBI lineage: Eukaryota > Viridiplantae > Streptophyta > Pinopsida > Pinales > Pinaceae > Pseudotsuga > Pseudotsuga menziesii. The sequence continues at coordinate 65,983 of LPNX011214715.1, read as the reverse complement.
TCTTGAAGAGGATGGACTGCGACTGGCAACCTAACATAACCTAGTGGGTCAATCTTGTTTCTTGAATTATTCTTTCTTCTTTTATTCTTATTCTTAGCTGTTACTGTGTTGCTCCGTTTAAATTTGTTTATCAGTTAGCAAAAGGGTTTTGCTCGGTTTAAATTAGTTCATAAGTAAAACAGTATCTATCTGTGGGAAATAGGACTGGAATCCCGCAGGACTGGAAGTTTCCAATCTTGGGTACCCGGGTAAGAATCCAAAATAATTAATTTAGATAAAGATATCATCATATTTTCCTAAATTAATCAAATAGTTCTAATTCGAGTGCTTTGTCAAGATGACATATCATAACGACCAACTCTGAAGAATCTCCATAGTAATGTGAAAAGCTTACTTGTCATACCATATGCCTCTTGTGCGGGTCATCGGATTCTTTTGACTGATCTTCGACAAAATTAAGAGACTATAAGAACCATAATAAATCAAATACTAAATAGAATGAAGTGGGCTGCAGAATCTTGGATTCTATAGCTACTTATTAGACATATAAACTTAAGGGAATATCTAATGGTGTCATAATAAGTAAGAAAATTAATCTTACCTATAACTACAAATATGCTAAAAAAAAGAACATAATGAAAAACAATACTCAAATATTGGTCATTTTTGGTTAACACTTGGATTAACAAAAATATTAACACATGTGGTATTAATTGTAGTTCCAGTAGCACAACTATCACATGCCCCAATTTTGCAAAAAAAACAATATTATCTTATTTGATTTTATTTAAGGACAATATGTTAAATTTTATGCTAAGTTGTAATTGATGACTCATCAGAGTCAAGGAGCTATTAAAAGATTGTTTACTGGTCAAGTTGGTGGAGGAGACTGGGTGGAGAGCAAACAAACATGTGGCAGCATCCTCAAACCACTTTCAACTGTTGCTGGTGGCAACCTCCCTACAGTTGGGGTCATTATTCCCCAAGAAAGTGGAATCAAAGCAAGTGGCTCAATTAATCACAACTGACCCAAAAGACTTAGGCAATCTTTATAAAAATGTCTATTGAAGAGAGCTGAGGCTGCTTATTCTAGAGAAGTGATCATTCAGGTGAACGTACTTCAAATAAATTCAATGGAAGAGAATTGTGGAAAGAATTTGAGGGGATAACTACTAAGTGATATAGTGCAACTTTTAGGTTGAAAGATCTTATTGTTGAGTGTAGGGTATTTTACTGAGTCATTAGACCAGTTTACTATTTCCATGCTCCACCAGTTCTCAGCCAAGAAGACTAGGAACATACTCGAGGGTCCTGAGGAAGCATTGTTTGAGGACTCTCCAAGAGTTTGGTAAGGAGGAACGGCCTCCTAACACTGTTGTTGTATATGCTAATCAGGTTCTACATTATTTGTTTTATTGTGTTAGATAGTTAAATCTGAATGAGTGTTAAATAAATGTTGAATATTTAGTTGTAAAATGTTGGAGTTAGTAATATTTTAGATTATTGAAGAATTGGATCTGAAATAGTAATGTGTTAAGATGGAAAATAATTCTAATTTGTGTTTTTCCACACCTGGAAGGACCAGACCATACTCCAACACAGACAGAGTATTAGGAGATTGAATAGAATAGATGTGGTTCTGCATTTCATATTAGGAGAGTAATTTATTTCAATATGTAGGTTATAATTAAAAAGTATAATGACCTGGTTATCTATGTTCATTGTTTATGTAAATATACTGGAAAATAATTAGCAGTAATCTAGTAATCTAGTACATGTAGAAGGATTAAAATGTTAAGAAAATACCTTAGTAAATAAGATGTTATGTTTACAGACAATAGATCTTTTATTTTTATTCAAGTTAAAATATGTTGGAGGATAAACTGTGTTATGTTAGATATATTTTCTTTGTGTTTATTTAGTAACTAATTGCAATGCAGTAAAAAAATCATAGTCAAGCTACACTGTTTATATTTATATTCAGTTCAGTAAAGATATAAACTACTAATCCTATAGTTTATTTACTTATAATATAAACTAAACTAAGACTAACACTTATTATAAACAAAAAAGGTTATATGAAAAGTATTTAAATTATAAAGAACAAACTAGTTACAGAATTTATGCTTATCTTTTCAAATAACTCTAGTAAAATTATTTCTATCATCTCGTTAGATAAAAACAATAAGAATATGATAATAACTAATATGAAAATTAATATACATCTATGTAAAGTACTCTTCTATAATTATTAACAGGTATATACCTCCAAAAGTAAACTAAAGGGTAAAAACCCTAAACTAAATATATTGTTTCAAATAAAAACAATTAAGCTATAATCTATTATTTCGGATCATTACATCAATAAACAATTAAACTATTATAGAATGGTTACATTCCTTACTGAAAATATATGTACATATACAATTTAAAGATATTACAATACACACCTGTAATAATATTAACTTAAAACAAGTTAAACAAGTAACAAAACCTATTTTAAAAGAATTATTTAAACGAGGGTTTCATTCAGGAAAACCCTAGCTCATATTTCCCGAGCCAACAAGTAAAATAAATTACACTATGACTAAGAGACAGTCTTAAGAATATTAACAATAATATATTACAAAATAGAATAAACAATAAAATTCTTTATTCATAGTCGAATAGGGGAAAACCCTAATTTATACAGAGTCACAGAATAATATTACTGCAAAACGAGTCCGAGCTCGAAAGAAGCCTTTTTTAAAACTAGTGTATTGCATTAACAAGCCATAAAGCTGAAAATTTAAACCAAATACAACACCCAGCTCACGGTCGAGACTACCCATCGACTTAGCAAGGGTTTGAAGACATATTAAAAACCAACAACAACCTTTAAAAAGAAACTGCATAGCTAATGGTGAAGCTGGACAAGCTTCCAAGCTGAGGGTTTCTCCAATCGACAACCCTGTTACAATTAAGGGAAGAACCCATTCTTTGAACCGAGGGCTTACCAGTTTGGAGCCACAAGCCCTTGAAGACAGCCACCATTGTCTTCATTTCGGATTGCAAGAATAGTAACATTTTCGTACAAGAAGAAGCGACACTGTGTGTTAGTTATATAACCCTTTCATTATTATAAACCCTACAATAAAAACAACTATGCTGTAAATCTTCTATGTTGAAAACAGAAACAAATTATTTACCTTAATAAAGAGGACGAACAGTCTAGCGACGGGTCTATCACCAACAACAAAGTATGCATCCAAAACCTCCGAACCTTGCGACGATGGCGAAGCACAACCAATAGCAACAAAAGCTTAACTTTTCACTGCAATGACAGGCCACGGGGAAGCAATATGGAGCTACGGATAGGCTGAAAGCAAGTGTAGAACAAAACCAATAAACTCTCACAGGATAAAAACCGATAGTTAAGGAGTTTGGCAACAAGACTGAGCACCGAAGACTACAGCAACATTAACCCAAGACTCGGAGCAAACTGGAACAGGAAGGAACTCACGGCCGCCATGAAAACCTTGCAGAGGAGCCCCAAGGCCAGCGTGAACTGCGGAGGGAGAATGAAAAGGTATTAGGGTTGTAATAATTATATATCTCCAATACATAGACAAGAGGTGACCACGTGCCCTCAAGAAAATCAAACCATGCATGGGTCGATACCCAAAGTCAGCTACATTTCCAATCATCCAAATTATTTACATAATGATTTTTAACAAAACGATGCATGAACTATGATATATGCTCATATATATCCCATCGTTATCATATAACATGTTTATCATAATGTTGGTAGCTTTGATTTGGCGTTTGGGTAAAACAATGATTTTTAAAATGTTGACCTAATGAAAGTTTGGTAACCACGCAATCATTTATATAATCCTGAAATCAATTTTGCTTAGAACCCTTCGAACTACTATAGTTTTATATGCTTGTAAAACATTGTTGGATATGCATGGTTTATAAACCAAACTTATCACTCTTAAACCAATTAGCTTGGGGTGGTTTTAATTTATGAATTTGAATGGAGTTGAATGGCATGGCATTAGAATTATCAACATGAATTTTACCAAGTTCGATCTTGATTAAAACTTTCATAAACACTAGTTGATTCTCAACTTGTCTATGCTGGAAGTTTACCTTATTGTGTATGATAGACTAGTTAGTGTTTTTTATTATACAACATAACCTGTACTTCTTATAACGTAGAATTTTGATCTACCATAATAGCTATTATCGACATTAACTTAATGTAAGAAAGGCGTTAAGATAGTAATACGAATTACAATGGAATAACCTTACTCAAGTCCATAATCTTTGGAACAACATTGATTGACTTAGATTTAGGAAGTAAAGGCAAATAGTTTTCCATCTGAAACGATGCAGTTGAATTTACACTAATCAAGTTTATAATATCAAGAAGTTTTACAGGCAGTAAGTTTCCCTATAGAATGTAAATATCGATCAGTCTGGTACTTAAGTAAATAATGTGATAATGTATATGATACAATAGTACATGCAGTACGACATTGACGGGGAAGCTAATAACATGTTAGTGAGCAACTGATTTGTACATATAAGCAATCAGTTGAAACTCACCATAACTAATAAGTTAGAAATGAAATCGAATTTATTCTATTGAGAATATTTACTATCAATATTGATAGAAGCTATTGCATGTATAAAATCCAATAGTACAATAAGTATAACATTTGCAAGATAATCATATTAAAATAGAAGCTATTATGCGACAAAGAATATGAACTTAGAGCACATAGTAAGTATCGTTGGTGTCGTTGAGTTTGATAAAGAAAGGAACTCATTTATTTGAACTATGATTACAAGAAAAACTGGAGAACATAAACTACTTTACCTCATTGAAGTTGCTTGGAATTTATGAGTTTATTTTACTAAGCATATTAACTGCAAATAGAAACACTTGTTGACACTTTATGAATTTAAAACGTCTACTTGTTCGATCATACCTGTAAACCTGTAAGAACCAGTAATATTTGTGCGTTAGAATAAATGCTAAGTAAGCCTGGGATTCAACATTAGATTCCACCTACTTGCCATAAAGAAGACCGATTAGTAAACTGAAAGAAAACTGTATGCAAATAAATATTCCTTATGTTACGAAAAGGAAACTACTTAGTTAACGTAATTTAAAAATGTGTAATACTAATTCATTGGACTGTTTCATTTTTCGCTAACCATTAGCTGTTAGTAAACCGTATATTCAACATTTTATGTTATCTCAAAATTTTAATTTTTTGTGAAAATTAGGGGTTTTGGCATGTGGTATCACAGCACAGGGTTCAAACAGTAGGCCTTGATGAAGCCGAACTAGCTTTTATGAAACAGTGATTTTGAATTATTTTGTTGATGTATTTTCTTTTAAATGTTATTCAATAGAGAAATTGTTTCTGAAGTTTAACAAACAGGTATGGAAAGGCTGAACGAATATGCAGAGGAAGAATCTCCATTTACTGAACCAGAAAACTTACCAAGAGATCCTATACCAGAAGATTTAACCACCAATTCCTCAGAATTGTTACAAACTGTAAAAGACTTAAAATCTGAAATGGAATCTATAAAACGAGAGAATGAAAGGATTCTGAGGGCTCAGGTGGAGCTGAATCAGATCCTAAAAGAAAGGTTTCAAACTGAGGGTAGGGATAAAAGAACTGAATCAGAAGATACAATTCATCAACATAAATTTAAAAATATGAAACATACTAAAAAGGAAAGCAGTTCATATTCGGAGGTGTTTGGTGAACAACAAAATTTCCATTCTACTAGTGATAGTAGTGATGATAACTATTATACTAAAAAGAAGAAATACAGGCGTTATGAGAAAATTTCTAGGGAATTCAAAAAGATAAAACCACCAACATTTAATGGAGAGATTGAGAAGGGGGAGGAAGCGGAATCCTGGTTATTTGGGATGAAGAAGTACTTCCAGATATATAAGTATTCTAACTAATTAAAGGCTAGAATGGCTATCTACAATCTCTTAGGAAAGGCTAACATTTGGTGGCAAGACTTGAAGAGAGTGAAGGGAATAAAAGAGAAGAATGCAATATAGAGTACCTTCAAGAGGTATTTTAAAAATAAATTTATGTCTGAGCAATACTATGAAGAGACAGCAAAAAAAATTTATGAGTTTAAATTAGGATCAATGACAATGAAAGATCTAAACAGTAAGTTTTTAAGTCTTCTTAGGTATTTTCCATACCTTGTAGATGAGAAACCAAAGGTACAACGATTCCTTAGCTCTCTACCTTATCATATTAAAGACATGATTGAGTATTTCAATCCAAAGACTTTGGAATAAGCTATGAGGAAAGTCAACTTATGTTATGAACCAAATCCGAAGAAGGAAAGCATGGCCAACTGGAAGGCCAAGTAGAATAATAACCAGTATGATCAAAAGAAGAAAGAATTTGTGCTCAACAAAAATTCTAAGAACAATAAGGCCAGGAACTTTCCTAACAAGATTTTCCAATGAAATAAGAATAATTCACCAAGCAATCAGAATAATTGCAAGGGTAAAGAATTTGCTAATAACCATGGTAATTACACAAATAACTTTGAATGCAAAGAACCTATAAAGTGTTGGGAGTGTAATGGCCCACACTATGCCTCAGTCTATCCTAATCGAAAAAAGACTGTCAGTAATATTCAAACCATACAGGAGGAGATGACTATTGGAGAATTAGAGAGGACTATGCCCATAATCAATGCATCCTTGGAGAATCGACAAACAGAATATAAAACTTCCATGGTGGAAGTAGAAGGTATGATAAACCAAAGCCCTATAACTATTTTAATTGATCCAGGAGCTAGTCTCATTTATATTTCACCTAAAATGGTAAAAAAATGTCAGTTACCTGTTGAAAAATTTGAAAATTCTTGGTTAGTTCAATTAGCCATTGGTGCTAAAAGGAAGGTAACTTGTTTTGTAAAAGAATGTGCAGTAGTTATGGATCATTTTGAAACCATTGTAAAGCTTAATATATTACCTCTTGGTTCTTATGACATACTCATTGGTATGGATTGGTTAGAACAACATAGGGTAATTTTAAATTGTTATGATAAAACATTTACATGTATAAACAATGATGGAAAATCAGTAAGTGTAAAAATAATCCCTAGAAAAACCACCATAAGGCAGATTTATGCTGTGCAGCTTAAGAGAGCTATTAGAAAGGGTCGTAAAGCTTATGCAGTAACAATAAGTGATGAGGAGAATCTAAATAAGACAGATAAATTAAAATTGGAGGACATGTCAGTTTTAAGAGAGTATGCTGATGTATTTCTGGAAGAAATTCTGGGGCTGCCTCTGAAAAAGGAATTGGATTTTACCATTGAGCTAGTACCTGGTGCAGTACCTAGCTCAAAGGACCCTTATCGAATGCACATACTTGAACTTAATGAATTAAAGTCACAATTAAAAGAACTTATTGATAGAAAGTATATTTGACCTAGTGTGTCTCCCTGGGGGGCACCTATCATCTTCGTTAAGAAAAAGGACGGAACCATACGACTTTGCATAGATTACTGTCAGTTGAATAAGACGACCATTAAAAATCGATACTCGTTGCCCTGCATAGATTATCTGTTTGATCAATTACATGGATCCACGGTGTTTTCGAAAATAGATTTAAGGTCTGGAAATCATCAAGTTAGGATTAAAGATGAAGACATCTTTAAAATAGATTTTAGAACTCGATATGGCCATTACGAGTTTGTCTTCATGTCATTCGGGCTTACTAATTCCCCAGCTATTTTTATGCGTTTAATGAACAACGTTATGCATAATCATCTAGATAAGTTTGTAGTTGTGTTCATTGATGATATACTAATCTATTCAAAAACAAAAGAAGAACGTAAAGAACATTTAAAAATTGTTTTGCAAGAGTTATGAGATCATCAACTCTTTGCAAAGTTTAGTAAATGTGATTTCTTCAAAGATAAAATTCAGTACTTAGGTCATGTGGTGACTAAGGAAGGGATTTTGGTGGATCCCGAAAATATAAAGACAATCAAAGATTGGCCAGTTCCTAAGGATGTAACTGATGTTAGATCCTTCATGGGAATTACCGGTTACTACCGGAGGTTCATTCAAGGTTTTTTGAGAATCGTGAATCCGATAACTTCTTTGCAAAAGAAAGGAAAGAATTTTGATTGGAACCAGGAATGCAAGGAAAGCTTTAAAAAGTTAAAAACTTTATTAACCAGTGCACCTATTTTACGAATAGATGATCCAAATAAAGAGTTTGTAGTGTGCATTAACACCTGCAATGATGGCTTAGGCAGTGTCCTGACTCAAGAAGGGCATGTTATTTCCTATGAGTCTAGAAAATTAAAAAATTGATGAAAAGAATTATGCAACTTATGATCTGGAATTAACTGTTGTTATACATGCTCTAAAGATGTGGCATCATCACTTAATTGGTAGAAAATTTATTCTAATGACTGATAATAAAGGACTAAAGTATCTATTAGATCAGCCTAATCTAAATGCTAGACAAGCTAGGTGGCTAGCTTTTCTAAGTGAGTATGATTTCTAAATTCGGCACATTAAGGTAAAGAAAATAAAGTTGTTGATGCAATAAGTAGGAATGCAAGGCTGAATTTCATAGCAGTTATCAGCACTTATACAACAAATCTAGATGAACAGCTTAAAGCAGGGATAGAACAAGATAAAATTTACCAAAATTTACAAACTAAAACGAAAGAAAATACAACAGAAATCTTAAGTAAAGGGTACAGTTTGAATGCAAAATAATTTTTACTGTATAAAGACAGAATGTATGTACCTAACATACCTAAATTTAAGCTGTTAATTTTGGATGAAATTAATAAAAACTTTATAGTCAGGTCATTCAGGCTATCAAAAGACTATAACTATGTTAAGAAAAGAATATTTTTGGCCAAATATGAAGAATGAATTAGAAAAATATATCATTAGGTGTTTTGAATGTCAGTAGGTGAAAACTGAACATCAACACCCAGCTGGATTACTTCATCCATTACCCATTCCTAGCTGGAAATGGGAGATAATTAGTCTCGATTTTGTTACTGGATTGCCTAGAAATAAGAATTTAAATGATTCTATCATGGTAGTGGTTGATAAGTTAAGTAAATAAGCTCACTTTATACCTGTTAAAACTACATATAAAGCTGCAAACATAGCCAATATCTTTCTAAAATAGAGTTTTCGACTACATGGAATAACGAAAGTCATAATCTCAGATAGAGATCATGAATTTACAGGTAACTTTTGGAAATCTTTGTTTAAAGGATTAAACACTACACTAAATTTTAGTACTTCATTCCATCCTCAAACAGATGGACAAACTAAAAGAGTAAACCAAGTACTGGAAGATTTATTAAGAATGTATGTGAAAGACCAGCCTGGTAAATGGGAGGATTATTTGCATCTGGTAGAATTTGCTTATAATAATAATTATCAAGCATTAGCCAGATTTAGTTCTTTCGAAATTTTGTATAGAAGGAAATGTACTACTCCTATCTCTTGGAGTAATCCAGTGGATAGATTAGTATTAGGCCCTGAACTGTTAAAGGAAATGGAATAAATTGTAAAGCAAATACAAGGTAATCTAAAAGTTACACAGAATCGATAGAAAAGTCAAGCATACATTAAAAGAACTCCAAACGATTTTCNGAGGCCCAAAAAGAGCTCTCTGAGATTGGGAAGTTGTGCAAAACTAGCACCTCGTTACTGTGGTCCATTTGAAATACTGTCCAGGATTGGACAAGTAGCTTATTAATTAGCATTACCACCAAATTTAAGAGTACATAATGTTTTTCACATTTCTGTATTAAAGAAATATGTTTATGATCCTACTCATGTTGTTAACTAGAATGATGTACAGGTGGAACCATAAGGAGATTTTCTGGTGGAACCGGACTGTGTCCTCGGGTGGAGGGAGATCACACTTCGAAACTGCACCATTGGACATGTGAAGGTGCAATGGAAGCACCTTAGTCCAAAGGAAGCCACCTGGAAATTGGAAAGTAATATGCAAAATGCATATCCAATTCTCTTCCAAGTGAATTCTGAGGATGAATAATAAATAACATCGAGGACGATGTTATGTTCTAAGGGGGTGTGTATGTCACATGCCCCAATTTTGCAAAAAAAACAATATTATCTTATTTGATTTTATTTAAGGACAATATGTTAAATTTTATGCTAAGTTGTAATTGATAACTCATCAGAGTCAAGGATATTTAATGTGATTCTAAATATTTTTATTATAAATAAATAAAGGTGGAGACAACAGCTTAGGAGAGCTATTAAAAGGGTGTTTACTGGTCAAGTTGGTGGAGGAGACTGGGTGGAGAGAAAACAGACATGTGGCAGCATCCTCAAACCACTTCCAACTGTTGCAAGTGGAGACCTCCCTACATTTGGGGTCATGATTTCCCAAGAAAGTGGAATCAGAGCAGGTGGCTCAATTAATGACAACTAACCCAAAAGACCTAGGCAATCTTTATAAAAATGCCCATTGAATCTCATTCTAGAGAAGTGATCATTTAGGTGAACGTACTTAAAAAAAATTCAATGGAAGGGAATTGTGGAAAGAGTTTGAGGGGATAACTACTAAGCTATCTAGTTCATCTTTTAGGCTGAAAGATCTTACTGTTGAGTGCAGGGTGTTTTACTGAGTCATTGGACTAGTTTAATATTTGCATGCCCTACCAGTTCTCAGCCAAGAAGACTAGGAACAGGCTCGGAGGTCCTGAGGAAGCATTGTTTGAGGGCTCTCCAGTAGTTTTGTAGGGAGGAACGAACTCCTAACACTATTGTTGTCTATCATAATTAGGTTCTACATTATTTGTTTTATTGTGTTAGATAGTTAAATCTGAATCCAATTGTTAAATGAATGTTAAATATTTAGTTGTAAAATGTTAGAGTTAATAATATTTTAGATTATTGAAGAATTGGATCTGAAATAGTAATGTGTTAAGATGGAAAATAATTCTAATCTGTGTTGTTCCACACCTGGAAAGACCAAGCCGTACTCTAACATAGATAGAGTAGTACAATAGATGAAGAAAATGTTAAGAGACTGAATAGAATATATGTGGTTCTACATTTCATATTAGTAGAGTAATGTATTTCAATATGTAGGTTATAATTACAAAAGTATAATGACCTGGTTATCTATGTTCATTGTTTATGCAAATATACTAGAAAAGAATTAGCAGTAATCTAGTACATGTAAAAGGATTAAAATGTTAAGAAAATACCTTAGTAGATAAGATGTTGTGTTTACAAACAATAGATTATTTATTTTTATTCAAGTTAAAATATGCTGGAGGATAAACTGTGTTATGCTAGATATATTTCTTTTGTGTTTACTTAGTAACTAATTGCAATGCAGTAAAAAAATCAAAGTCAAGCTACATTGTTTATATTCACTTCAGTAAAGATATAAACTACTAATCATATAGTTTATTTACTTATAATATTAACTAAACTAAGACTAACAGTTACTATAAACAAAAAGGATTATGTGAAAAGTATTTAAATTATAAAGAGCAAACCAGTTACAAAATTTATGCTTATCTTTTCAAATAACTCTAGTAAAATTCTTTCTATCATCTGAGTAGATAAAAACAATAAGAATATGATAATAACTAATATGAAAATAAATATACATCTATGTAAAGTACTATTCTATAATTCTTAATAGGTATATACCTGCAAAAGTAAACTACATGGTCGAAACCCTAGACAAAATATATTGTTTCAAATAAAAACAATTAAGCTATAATCAATTATTTCGGATCATTACATCAATAAACAATTAAACTATTATAGACTGGTTATAGTCCTTACTGCAAATATATGTACATATACAATTTAAACATATTACAATACACACTTGTAATAATATTAACTTAAAACAAGTTAAACTAGTAACATAACCTATTTTAAATTAATTATTTAAACAAGGATTTCATTAAGGAAAACCCTAGCTTGTATTTCCTAAGCCAACAAGTAAAATAAATTACACTATGACTAAGTGACAGTCTTAAAAATATTAACAATAATCTATTACAAAATAGAATAAATAGTAAAATTCTTTATTCATAGTCGAATAGGGGAAAACCCTAATTTATACAGAGTCACAAAATAATATTACTACAAAACGAGTCCAAGCTCGAAAGAATCCCTTTTAAAAACTAGTGTATTGCATTAACAAGCCATAAGGATGAAAATTTAAACCAAATACAACACCCAGCTCACAGCCGGGACTACCCATCAACTTAGCGAGGGTTTGAAGACATATTAAAAACCAACAACAACCTTTAAAAGGAAACTACATAGCTAATGGCAAAGCTGGACAAGTTTCCAAGCTCAGGTTTTCTCCAATCGGCAACCCTGTTACAAGTAAAAGAAGAACCCGTTCATTGAACCCAGGGCTTACCAGTTTGGACCCACGAGCCCTAGAAGACAGCCAGCATTGTCTTAATTCCAGATTGCAATCATAGTAACATTTTCCTCGAAGAAGAAGCGACACTGTGTGTCAGTTACATAACCCTTTCATTATTATAAACCCTACTGTAATAACAACTATGATGTAAATCTTCTATGTTGAGAATAGAAACAGATTATTTACCCTAATAAAGTGGACAAACAGTCTAGGGATGTGACTGTCACCAACAACAAAGTATGCATCCAAACCTCCAAACCCTGCGACAGTGGCGAAGCACAACCAACAACAAGAAAAGATTAAATTTTCACCACAATGACAGGCCACGGGGAAGCAAGATGGAGCTACGAACAGGCCGCAAGTAAGTGTACAACAAAACCAATAAACTCTCGCAGGATAAAAACCCACAGTTAAGGAGTTTGGCAACAATACTGAGCACCGAAGACAACGGAAACATTAACCCAAGACTCAGAGAAAACCGGAACAGGAAGGAACTCATGGCCGCCATGAAAACCTAGCAATGGAGCCCAAAGGCCCGCACGAACTACGGAGGGAGAATGAAAAGGTATTAGGGTTGTAAGAATTATATATCTCCAATACACGGATAGGAGGTGACCACATGCCCTGAAAGAAATCAAACCATGCATGGGTCAATACCCAAAGTCAGCTGCATTTCCAATCATCCGAATTATTTACACAATGATTTCTAACAAAACGATGCATGAACTATGATATATGCTCATATATATCCCATCGTTATCATATAACATGTTTATCATAATGTTGGTAGCTTTGATTTGGCGTTTGGGTAAAACAATGATTTTTAAAACGTTTACCTAATGAAAGTTTGGTAACCATGTAATCATTTATATAATCCTGAAATTTGTTTCGCTTAGAACCCTTCAAACTACTATAGTTTTATATGCTTGTAAAAAATTGTTGGATATCCATAGTTTATAAACCAAACTTATCACTCTTAAACCAATCAGCTTTGGGTGGTTTTAATTTATGAATTTGAATGGATTTGAATGGCATGGAATTAGAATTATCAACATGAATTTTACCAAGTTTGATCTTGATTAAAACTTTCATAGACACTAGTTGCTTCTCAACTTGTCAATGTTGGAAGTTTACCTTATTATGTATGATAGACTAGTTAGTTTTTTTTAGTATACAAGATAACCTGTACTTCTTATAAGGTAGAATTTTGATCTACCATAATAGCTATTATAGACATTAACTTAATGTAAGAAAGGCGTCAAGATAGTAATAATAATTACAATGGAATAACCTTACTCAAGTCCATAATCTTTGGAACAACATTGATTGACTTAGATTTAGGAAGTAAAGGCAAATAGTTTTTCAGATGAAACGATGCAGTTGAATTTACACCAATCAAGCTTATAATATCAAGAAGTTTTACAGGCAGTAATTTTCCCTATAGAATGTAAATATTGATCAGTTTGGTACTTAAGTAAATAATGTGATAATGTATATGATACAATAATACATGAAGTACGACATTGATGGGGAAGCTAATAACCTGTTAGTGAGGAACTAATTTGTACATATAAGTAATAGGTTGACACTTACCATAACTAATATGTTAGAAATGAAATCATATTTATTCTATTGAGAATCTTTACTATCAGTATTGATAGAAGCTATTCCATGTATAAAATCCAATAGTACAATAAGTATAACATTTGCAAGATAAGCATATTAAAATAGAAGCTACTATGCGACAAAGAATACGAACTTAGAGTACGCAGTAAGTATCGTTGGTTTCTCTAAGTTTGATAAAGAAAGGAACTCATTTATTTGAACTATGCTTACAAGAAAAACTGGAGAAAATAAACTACTTTACCTCATTGAAGTTGCTTGGAATTTATCAGCTTATTTTACTAAGCATGTTAATTGCAAATAGAAACACTTGTTGACACTTTATGAATTTAAAAAGCCTACTTGTTTGATCATACCTGTAAACCTGTAAGAACTAGTAATCTTTGTGCATTAGCATAAGTGCTAAGTAAGCCCAGGATTCAAAGTTAGATTCCACCTACTTGCCATAAACAAGACCCATTAGTAAACTGAAAGAAAACTGTATGCAAATAAATATTCATTATGTTACGAAAAGGAAACCGCTTAGTTAATGTAATTTAAAAATGTGTAATACTAATTCGTTGGACTATTTCATTTTCTGCTAACCATTAGCTGTTAGTAAACCCTATGTTAAGCATTTTATGTTATCTCAAAATTTTAAATTTTTGTGAAAATTTGGGGTTTTGACAACTACTTTTCAATATCTTTTGAATTCACTGACTTCACTTTGGTTTTGTTCTTTCAACATTCTCTTCTATGTTTATTATTTTGAAACCTTATCCTGTAGATCGTTTATGTCATCGCTAAGAGAATGGATCTTGGCATGATAATAATTAATTAAGTTCTGAAAATTGATACCGCAAGAATGTTTCACATCTACATTTCCCTTTCCATAGAACGATGTTGCCTCCTTCTATAAATTTTTAAGGCAATTATCAATATGGGGAATTGAAGGAGGAAAAGAACATTCCCTTTTAATATGTTCTTTGGACCATCGTTGATTTCATTTTTCCATTTTCATCCTAGTCAAATCTTAGTTTCATCTCCATCATCTTTATCTTATTTTCCCCTTTTCAACGTTGGAAAATCTTTCTTAACAACTTCCTAGACAATTGATTTAGGTGTGGAATCATCATTATCGGATATATCAATAACCGAGATGGTTTCTTATTGATATGATTGTTGACTTTGTGCAGACTTTCTGTATTGGTGATTCACTGATAACAACTTGGCTTTCCTTTTGGTAGAAATATTATTAATAGAATGAGTGGGCTGTTTACAATATCATTTACTATTTTTGAGGACCTCTAGGTATTTTACATTGACTGAGATTCGAGAGGCTTCTCAATTTTAACATTCAGAGGAGGATTTTGAATACCGACAAGGCCCTCTTGATTACGAGTGGTGTTTTTTTCTGTCAAACTTTCTACAAAATCCGTCACTGATTATGAATTGGGGACCTTGTAAGGTTGACGATTATCAATCTTGTTTAACCCTTTAATATCCTCAAGTAAACAGAAAACCCTTGTCCTTACTAATGTAGAACTGAAAATGCTATCGAGGGATTCCTCTTGAACAGGCCAGTGCAAGCTAAAGACGGTAGCTTTTGGCACATTAGATGCAATAGAAAACTGAAAAATTAGGAATCCCTCAACTTAATTGTATTTTTTGAAATATTTACAAAAAATATCTTGCTTTGAGTAAATAAGATTAAATGTAGGAAATTGAATCATGTTTCCAAATATATAAGGTTTATATATTGAAAATTTTTATAACTATGTCAAGTTTCGTTTTTTCTAACAGTCACTTTTTTATTTTTTAGGCAGATGATAAGGTATATGTTTTTGTGGGTGAAATGTTTGAGGGCCTAAATGATGCTTTTGGGATACAGAAAATTGCAAGCATCTAGAGAACATATAGCACTAGTGCAACGCTACTTTTTGAAAATGAAATTAGTAATTTTTAATTTTTTTATAATTATCTAAGTGATCATTCCTCGAAAATGGTATGTCTTTTGTGGGTGTAGCCTTTGAAGGTCTTAATGAAATATTCATGAAATGGGTTTTTTTATAGAATGTAGAGGTGAGTGTCTTCTAGTGCACCATATAATTTCTTTTTAAAACAATTGAGAATTGAAAAAATTATGGGAAAACACTAACAACATGTATTTTGAGTTAAAGAGTTAGGACATAATAGAGATTGAAAACAAATAGGAAAATCTAATATTTTTAATAAAAATTACATATTTAAAATCTACAAAAAAAATGCTATTTATGTTTAAGATTTCATCAAAAATGATTGTGTGTAGCATACTGTAACAAGTGTGTAAACAACGACTTCTTCCAAAAATGGAAGAAATGCTCATTTAGTTATGGTTTATCATATACCATAGCACAGGTTTGGTATTACCGAAGAAAACTCCAAACCATACACATAGGACTAGTGGTGACATGCGAGCAAGTGAATTGGCATGTTTAAATTCAAACTACTTCTCCTGCCCTTGTAGAATTGGAAAATGTGAGCATGTTTCATAACTACAAAATGTGAGCGCATTATATAACTACAAAACACAAGCATGTTATATAACTACAAAACATGCACGAGTGTTGTCGAGCTAAAAATATAGTACTATATGTAATATATCAAATGTAGGGATAATAGTTTAGAGGGGGTGTGGAAGGGTCAAGGCCCTAGAAGGAGGTTGGAAGTTCAGGTGGGTATGGATAATAGTTGAGAGGGAGTGGGGAAGGGTAAAGGGCCTAGGAGGATGTTGGAAGTTCAGGTGGGTATGGTTAATAGTTGAGAGGGAGTGGAGAAGGGTCAAGGGTCTAAGAATATGTTACAATTTCAAGTGGGTATGGTTCATAGTTTAGAGGGGGTGGGGAATGGTCAAGGTCCTAGAAGGATGTTGTAAATTTAAGTGGAGAAAGATGAATGGAATGGGAACATTATGGGTGACAAGGGTGAAGGGGAGTGGGGATTGAGAGAATTATTAGGAGGAGAAGAAGTGTTGAATACATATATGGTTAGAATCATTACAAAATACTTGAGTGACGAAGGGGGATAAGGTGGAGGGGAGGAAGTGGGTGATGGTTTGAAGAGAGAGGGGATTGGTGAATGGAAACATGGATATGGATTATTAGAGGAGGAATAAGATGTGTTGGAGGAGAGCCACGAGGGAGGGGAGAATTGAAGATATGGGAATAAGATGTGATGAAATAGATACTAGGGGTCATAATGAGGTAGGGGGTTGAGGAGAATGGATAAGTTGAAAACATAGAAGAGAGAGAGAGAGAGAGAGAGAGAGAGAGAGAGAGAGAATGATGTGGAGAGAGTGTGAGAGAGAATAAGATAGAGAGGGAAGAGGGGGGGGGGGGGGGTGAGGGAGGGATGGAGATAGTGTGAAGGAAAGAGATACTAAGGGAGCGATAGAATGTGTGTGTGTGTGAGGGGTGACGTGTAACAAACATAAATAATGACAATAATTAAATAATTAAATAATTATTAAATTATTATAGTAGTTAGCTATTAATGTGAAGGGACATAACCCTTCATTATGAAAGATCAAGCCATATTAAAGGTGAGCTATGTTTGTAATACCCTATCATATTTTATCCTATCATCAATATATATATTATTATGGATCAGTTGATTTACCAAGTCTTTTGGTGAATATTATTGTATGAACGAATAGTTATTTCGCTCGATTTGGTATCAGAGCCAACCCTTTCTCAGTCTTGTGCTCATTCTGGATTTTTGCCAAAATTTCAGATTTGTTTGAGTATTTTCAAAGTTTTTATGAGTTCCCATCCACCTTCCACCACACCGCTGCCTTCCTCAACTCTTCCCACTACACCACCTTCCCATCTGCTCAGTGTTCTCCCTTCGTGTCTCTCCACTTCCTGTTCTACATTCTCCCTTTGCACGCTCTCTTCCACTCCTTGCGCATTCCTTCCATCCCTATGCGTCCCTTCTGTGCACCTCCACGCCGACCACCTACCACCCTACTTCCTCTACCACCTTCACTGCTCCCTTCGCCACCTCTTCCCTGCCTTCCCGCCTACCCACTCCTCATCCTTCCCCATCCAGCTTCCTTGCGCACTCCCCATTCATTCTTCCGTTGCCTCTGCCGTTGCCCTCCACCTCCACTCACTACAGCCATCCTCACCCCGTCGTCATCCATGACCTGCCAAAAAAAAACAAAAAAACAAAAAAATATTATAATATAAAAAATATTCAAATATATTAAATTTATAATATATTACAATTATAATATTTTAAATTGTTTTATTATATTAAATAATAAAATAAATTTTTTATTATATAATAATTAATTTAATAACTAATTATTATTGAAAAAAAAACTATATATTAAACTATATATATATACTTTATAAAACATTAATATAATAATATTATTAATTAATAATTATTATTATAAAAGAATATTATAATTATTATTATTTATAATATTATTTTTGGAAAAAAGGGTTATTTAAACTAATGAAAAATACCAATTAGTCAAAGAAAAACAAAATTAAAAAAAATCGACGACTATCGATAGTCTAGACGACCATCTAGTGTCTAAGAAATCAGAGATCATGGAATCTAGTTTGGGACTACAAATAGAGAAATTAGAAGCCAAGTTCAAGTGTTATTGAAGAGACAATGAAGAATTATGAGACATGAATACGAAATCAGAAGTAATAATAAAATTACATAAGGTGCAAAAAGAGCTCAAGGAACGAAAAATTTCTGACCAGAAAAATCATATCGAAAAATTGTCTTCCCAAATTGAGAAATTAAAAGACGAAAGTGACTTCAATCAAAGACTAACAAATCAATACATAAAGAAATAAATAAGTGATTATAAAGCAGAAATAATATGCTTGAACAAAATCGTTAACGACAAAGATGAAGAACTAACGCACATACGATATAAATTAGAAGATCAAGAATCAGTGGTCGACCAGTATCGACAATAGATAAAAGTTCTTCAACAACAAAATAAAGACTCTAAAAAAGGAACACAAGCTAGATATTGCAAGGAGTAATAAAACATTATCCAACAATTCTAAAAAAAAAATTCAGATTAAGAAATCATAACAAAACACTAGTCACAAAAATTAATAAGTTGAAGATTAGTCAGAAGACAGAACAATCTACGGAAGACATTGACAGAAAAATTCTAGAAAAGAGGGAAGAAAATAGCTACATCAAAAGTCATAATTAAGATCTTAAGGAACAACTTAAGAAGTCTGAGGATGACAAAAAATCGAAAGTAGAATTGATTAAGTAGTCTCAAAATGATAACATGCAGTTAGAAAACAAGTTGGCAAAGATACAGAACAAAACCTTAAAACATCAAGGAAAGAAAATACAACTTCCATCTCCAATCTATTAGAATAATCAACCCATAGTTAGCTACCTTAGACATTAATTAATCCATTTTTGTCTTATTTTCCTAGTTTCCATATTCCACCTTATGCAAGTTGTCCTCCACATGTCCAAAGTGGTCAAACTTGCTAAATATGAGTGATGGAGTGCTTGGGAAACCACTTGGAATAAAATATACTTTATTCCTGGCCTTCCTAGCGCATGTCTGCTTTTTCTTCTTTATTGCCTGCTTTTGTTGAGTTTTAAGGCAATGGGGAAAGTTTGACTAGGTGAAGTTAGCTTGTTTTTTGTCCTCATCATCCTCCACTCTTTTCTCCTAAGAAAAGAATGTATGAGTTGTCCTTCCATCATCTATTATCTTTCCTAATTGATTTTTCCAATTCATGAGCTCCTAGACAGATTTGGAAACTGCTTTATGCACCTATGGGGGATTTGCTTAGATTTAGTAAGCCTACTTTTGACCAAATTCGAATGGCATCCTTATGCATTCGAATATCTCATGTAATTATTTATTGTGGTAGCCTATAAATTCACAGGGTTGGCTATTGTACACTTATTCAATACAGATTAGTGTTTTGCTCCATATTCAGTCTCCTTTGTGTGTAATTTGCATGTGTAATTGTCAATTTTTGTGAGTGTAATTGTTCTAACATCTGGGTTCAATTTCCACATGGTATCAGAGCCTTTGTATATTGATTTTTCTCCTTCCAATTTGTTATTTCATTGACTAGGAGAATTCTGCTGACTGAAGGGACAATTTCTAAGCTATGGATCAATCTCAGAAGATCATGTTGACTCCATTTAACTTCTTTGAATGGAAAGAAAAGATAGAGATACTGTTGAGGGAAAAATTACTCTATAGAGTGACTATGGTGACATAAGTAGAGCCCAATGCAGCTACAGAGAAAATTAAATGGAACAACAAGAGGGATGAGGCCTATGGTCTCCTGTGTCTGAGCATATCCAGAGACATCCTTTTCCATCTTGATGGATTAACATCACCAAATGAAGTATGGGAGAAGCTTGTTGAGATTTTTGTTAAGACATATGAGATGAGGGGACATCAAATTGAAAATGAATTGATCTCCCTGAGTCCCAACAGTTGCGAATCCCTGCAACTCTACTTTTACAAGTTCAAAGCCCTTGTTTTGCAGCTAAAATAGTGTGTAATTGAAAAGAAGTAGGATCAACTAGTTTTGGACATACTCTCGAAGCTTTCCCCTGACTATTCAGTGTTTTTTTTTACCTTCCATGCCACAAAGTTGACAGCTTGAGCTTGGAAAATGCCTAGCCTTGCAGATTTCATGGAATCCCCCACACAAGAACAAGATAAATTGGTGATGATGGGCACCATCAAACCTTCCAAAGACCAAGCTCTGGTTGCTGGAGATTCAAGGGCAGATTCAAAAGGCAAGAAGAAATCTAAGAAGCCACCTGAGCGAAAGAGAGATAAGAACAAGTCTCCAGAGGAGCCCCAAGGTTCCAAGAAGAACCCCCAGAAGAAGCAGAACAAAGGAGAAATGAGCAAGTGCGTATACTGTAGTAAGGGCAATCATCCCAAAATCTCCTACATGAAGAAAAAAATTGACATGCTGACCCAAATCCTAGAGAAGAATGGCATCTCCCTTCTTGATAGCTCAAAGAAGAGGGAAGGAGGATCAAATTCAGAAGACAGAGAGAGAGTTCATGCATTGGTTGCTGGCACAACAAGCTCACCTAGTTTCATCATTGATTCTAGAGCTTCAAGACATATGGTTTCAACCAAGGAGGAATTCACCTCACTTGACATGTTGAAAGGTCCACCAATAGTACTGGGAGATGACTCTCTCACTGAAAGTTTGGGCAAAGGGAGGATTGATCTTGACCATGGTAAGTTCAGCAATGTATTGTATGTTCCAGGTCTTGCCTCTAACCTCTTATCAGTGTATTATATGACCCACACAAGGTATCCAAAGAAGTTCATATTCTCCCCTGATGAAGTTGACATCACAGAGATCTCAAGTTGTAAAGTCATTGCAAAAGGAGTTGCAAATCACACTTCGAAGGTATACATGTTCTCACACTTCTTACCTTACTCAAACCCCTCTGCTCTTCTGATTCATGCTAATGAGGTAAG
>LPNX011214715.1:17423-40369 GCA_001517045.1 Pseudotsuga menziesii | reverse complement strand
CCTATGATTATGAATGCTCAAGCCATATTAAAGGCGAGCCATGTTTGTAATACCCTATCATCTTTTATCCTATCATCAATATATATATATATATATATATATATTATAATGGCTCATTTGATTTACCAAGTCTTTTCGTGAATATTATTATATGAGTGAATAATTATTTTGCTCCATGATAAGGGGACAGGAACAAGGAGAGAAAGGGGTAGGTTCACACATGTAGAGAGAGAGAGAGAGAGAAATGGATGGCGTCAAATATAGAGGGTGGACGGTTGAGAGATGGAGAGAGAGGAAGGTTGTTAAAGAGAGAAACATGGAGAGGGAGCGTGAAAAAGAGCTAGGGAGGGAGGGGGAGGGATATAAGTTGAGAGAGAGAGAGAGAGAGAGAGAGAGAGAGAGAGGAAGGGATAATGGCATAGAGGGCTGGTAATTAAGGTATAACAGAGGGAGAAATTGATAAAGGGAGGTAAATAGAAGGTGGAGAGAGAGGGAGAGACAAAGGGAGTTTGTGAGAAAAGGGGGACACACACACACACACAAGATAATGTGGGAGAGAGGGGGGTGGGTGAACGACAAAGGGAGAGGTCGGGGGGGTGAGAAAGAGAGAGAGAGAGAGTGATGGAGGGAAGGATAATGAGGGAGGTATATAAAAAGTGGAGAGATATTATGAGATATGGGAAGTGAGGGAGGGACACACACACACACACACAGATTCTGTGGGAGATAGTGAGGGATGGGAGAGAGACAAAGAGGGAGGGGCGGTGAATGATATAGAGTGTGATATGGAGGGAGAGATAGTGAGGGAGGTATATAGAAGGTGGATATAGACAATGAGAGAGGGGGGGTGAAAGAGTGACACACACACCTAGACATATAAGAGATAAGGGGGGGAACACACACATACACACACAAAGAGAGAGAAGGTGGGGGAAGGGGGGGGCTGAGCGATAGAGAGAGAGGGGGGAGTGGTGATCGATAGAGAAAGAGGGAGAGTGATGAGTGATAGAGAGACTGTGTTGGAGGGAGGTATAGTGAAGGTGGAGAGAGGCTATGAGAGAGGGGAAATGAGGGAGGTACACACACAGATATATATATATCCCTCCCTCTCTCCCCATCTCTCAAAACCTCTCTCCACCATATTTATACCTCCCTCTCTGTCTCTCTCTCTCTCTCTCTCACTCTCTCCACCATATTTATACCTCCCTCTCTCTCTCTCTCTCTCTCTCTCTCTCTCTCTCTCTCTCTCTCTCTCTCACTCTATATATAGAGAGAGAGAGAGTGAGAGAGCGAGAGAGAGAGAGAGAGAGAGAGGGAGGTATAAATATGGTGGAGAGAGGTTTTGAGAGATGGGGAGAGAGGGAGGGACACACACACACACATAGAGATAGAGAGAGAGAGAGGGAGGTTGTGAGAGCGAGAAGGGGGAAAGACACACACACATACACATAGAGATAGTGAGAAATGGAAAGACAAAGGTAGGGAGGGCCAGTAAGTAAGGAATAGAGGGATAGTGAGTAAGGAACATGTGTATCCATATATTCCAAAAATATTATTTAGGGATCGAGTCTTGTATTTCCTCCAACTATGTTGGAATGGCCTTATTGAGCCAATGTATGCACGAGAGAGGAGACAATGAATTTGGGAATAGGATTATAGACATGAAAAATTTTAAATATATCAACTATGAAATAGTACCAAGGAAAGAAAGAAAAAAATACAATTGGTGACATCTCAGGTATGGATTTATCTATAAATTTATGTTTGAACAGTTACATTTCAATCCTTACAAAAAAAACTAATATTGAGATCATTTTGTGTTAGCATGTACAAGTTAATGACTTTGTCAAGGAATTTAGTGAACAGACACATCAATATGTTCAACATGTCCAATTAGCATGATGGTAGGATGAGAAGTTTAGAATATGCAGTCATACATTTCCCCGTGGTACTATAATTTCAGTTGTTGATTTTGCAGAACTACCCTTTACAACCTCAAAATGAGATCCAAAGTCAGTATTATCATTCTGAGCAGGTTTCCTTGATGGTGCATATCACATATAGGCATGGCCCAAATAGTAGTGGAGAGTAAAGAGAAATTATGAAGGAATATCACTTATACATAAGTGATGATAGGTTCCATGACTTCCAATATGTATGTCATTGCTTCATCATGTTCTATGATCACTTGAAGAGAAGGAACATACAGATGGATCGACACTGGATTTGTCCTGATGGATGTGTTGGTCAGTTAAAAAATGCACGCATATTTCAATGGTTTTGGTCATTGCATAAAACTACAAAGTTCCACATATGTGGAACTATTTTGAGACTAGGCATGGTGAAGGAGAGCATGATGGAGCCGAAGAATGTGTCAAAAACCCCTACGAAGAGAGGAATTGAAATTATATATAGAATCTACTATTTGAAATTCTCAATATATAGTCAGGTGGTGCATGCCAGTAATGGGAGAGGAATCAACTATGCGGGTAGAATCCACATAGATCATTCACATGCATGGGAGGTGGTAGACATAGATCGGTCACATGCATGGGAATATAATACTGTGCCTATAACTCGTGTCTTTCATTCGTTTTGAAGGTCTAATAACCTATTATTTGAAATTTGGACCAGAAAACTCGCTTGTTTTTTCCCTCCTTATTGTGATAGTGACTGGGTTGGGTATGAATCATTGGATTAGGTTGATGGATGGGATCGCATATCACTTCCACTTGATCAGTGTGAAATTGTTGATTTAAATCTATTGGAAGAATACCAATCATTTATTTCTATAGATTTTGATCATGTCTCATCCCTTGTACAACCTAGTATGATGCATTACCTTAAAAAGAAATTATTTATTTACGTAGTCTTCAAACTCATATGAATGGCCTTGTATCAAACGAAAAATATTTTGATCATATACCTACCATTAGAGGAAATTTCAATTTAAAATGGGCCTTCCAAAAATAATACAAATTCCATGTCATCATGTATTAGCCAATCAAAATGCTTTAAAATTTGAAAAGGGAGCACCTCTTAAAAAAATTAATATAAATTTGGGGATAGGTATCATAAAAAAACTATTGTTTTGTTCTTATTTTCGACATATCTCCCTATGTTTTTACTCAAATTTTGATCGGGAGAGCTTGTTGAGTGCAGAATTACTGTATGGTAGCAAAACACGCAGGTAGCTAGAATTTCATGCATGCATAAATTCCAAACCAAATTGAAACTGCTCAAACAACATCTCAAGCACTAGAACAAGCATACCTTTGGGAACATTTTCACAAGAAAGGCCCTTTTGGAATAGGATAAGGAGCAGCTTTAGTAGCATATCATCACCCATGGATGAACTAAGGAATCCATCCTCCAAGAAGAGCAAGTATCTTGCAGAACGATCAAAACAGGAGAGGATTTACTGGAAATATAAATCTCGCATCAACTAGCTCCACGAGGGGGAACGCAATACTTCTTTTTTCCACAGATCTACTATTCATCATCGTAGGAACAACCACATCACTAACCTCAAATCCAATGAGGTTTTCCACCTAAAAATCCATAAGGACATGGAAATTGAACTGGTCGCCTACTTTGAAGATATCCTCACTGAAAACGAGCAGGACAGAGCTACAACTATTCAAAAGGTCTCCTCTCATATTCCCTCCATAGCTTCTAAGGTGCAGAACGCCACACTAATGAGACCTACAACACTGCAGGAGGTGACTATGGATGTTAGTCAAATGAAAGAAGATAAGGCTCCTGGTCTGGATGGCTTCACCGTCAACTTCTTTCATGCCTGCTAGAACATGTTAAAGCAGGAAGTATGGAAACTAGTGGAGGAATCCTAGGTAACTCATAGAATCCTGTTAGCACTCAATGCCACCTTCATCACCCTCATTCCCAAGTAAAATCAAGCTTCCACTCCCAGCAAGTTTAGGCCCATTTCACTCTGCAACATGCTTTACAAAATAATCTCAAAAATCATAGCAAATCACCTCAAACTCCTGCTACCTTCTCTCATATCTACTGAACAAAATGGCTATGTTGAAGGGCGTCAAATTCTGGATATTATCATCTTGGATCATGAAACTATCCACTCCCTTAAGTCGTCCAAAAATCCAGGCATGCTACTCACGCTGGACCTTTCCAAGGCTTTTGACAAGCTCAACTGGGTCTTCATGGAAAAATTTATGACCACCTTCAGCTTTGACTCCTCTTGGATCTGCTAGGTGTCAAAATTAATCTCAACTTCCTTCTTCCCCATCCTCCTTAATGGTTCTCCCTCTCCCCGTTTCAACCCCTCTCGAGGCATAAGACAGGGAGATCCTCTTTCCCCCTTCCTCTTTATACTCATGTCTGAAGGGCTAGGAGGCATGATCTCTTAAGCTAGGATCTAAGGCACTCTGAGAGGACTCGAGATCCACAATCACTCCCCCATTTCCCATCATCAATTTTTGGATGAAAATATCCTCATGGGACATCCCTCTGTCAAGGAAGCCAGGACCTTCAAAAGTATTTTCTCCACCTTTTCTAAAGCATCATGCATGACCATTAACCAGGAAAAAATAGAAATATTTTTCTTCAATACCCCTCACCCAACTTATCCTAACATTGGCCGCATCCTGAACTTCAAAATAGCTACTCTCCCCTTTAAATATCTTGGGTCCCCGCTCATTGATACTACCCTTAAACATTTCTCCTAGAAAGAAATACTCACCAAATTGGAACTTCCCCTATCTCAGTCGACCTTCATAACTCTCAATCTTTTCGAACAACTGATCCTCATCAAATCCGTTCTTCAAGCTATGCCCCTCTATATTTTCTTAGTCCTATCCTTCCCGAAATGGGTTCTCAAGGCTATCAAAATGCTCGAGCCTATATTTCTATGGAATGGGAAAAAAAACTTCCCACCAATGTCCTCTCATTAAATGGACATGGTCTTCAAGCCTAAGGTCAATGGGGGTCTTTGGCTAAGAGATCCTGTGCAAATAAATGAAATTCTCAGCGTGAAAATATGGTGGAACTCAGTATCCAACAATCAAACTCAATGGGCCCAACTATGGAACAAAAAGTACGTGGCTGACTAGATTGTGCCACATCTTGTATGGTTCTCAGAAAACATCAAAGGCTCCCTCATATGGAATGCTTCCAACACTCAGAGACACATAATTCAACAATACAGCTTCTGGGAAGTTCACAACAGATCTCTATCAAACTTCTAGACAAACTCTTGGAATCAGTTGCCCCCCCGGAAAACACCTTCAAACTACAGGTCCCGCAAGATAATCTTTCAATTCTATCATTCAACAAAATCCATTGCTTATGGCTTCAAATAAGACAAGATGATTGTAGGGAATGGATCTGTCACGATAATTTCCATCCACTTCAGCAACAACTCCACTCAAAATCCCTTTGGGAATACCTGCAATAATGCTGCATCAGAAACAAAACAGGAAATGACATTCT
Source organism: Pseudotsuga menziesii (assembly GCA_001517045.1). Taxonomy (NCBI): domain Eukaryota; kingdom Viridiplantae; phylum Streptophyta; class Pinopsida; order Pinales; family Pinaceae; genus Pseudotsuga; species Pseudotsuga menziesii. The sequence goes on along the minus strand of LPNX011214715.1, from coordinate 34,900 downwards.
CCATTGGGGGTATAAACCAAAAGGTATGTTCTCTACTAAATAAGCTCATCAATCCTCAACACCCCTAATCAGCCTCCTGACCCCTGTTGAACCAAGCTCTGGAGCTTAAAAACATTGCCCAAAATTACCACTTTTCTTTGGATCGTCCTACACAAATGCATCCTCACTTGGGATAATCTGCTCAGACGAGGTTTCATCAAACCCTCACAGTGCCTCCTCTGCAAGAATCAAGAAGAAACTATGGAACACATTCTCAATCAATGTCCTTTTGTTGAAAAACTCTAGACCCACATTTCCTCCTCCTGCAATTGCACAGACCGCATTCCAAACATGATCAAGGACACTGTCAAACTTTGGCACAATTGTCCTTACAATACTCCCATCCTAAACAGAATTTGGAAACTCATCATGGGGTTCATTACCTAGGGTCTTTGGAAGGAGTGTATTCTCAGGATTTTTGAAGGAAAATCTAACTTTGTGGATACCATTTGGATCCAATGTCAATAACGCATCAAGGAGACCGCATTGCTCTCCAATTCACAGGATAAATATCTCGAGGCCCATCCCTCAGAAAAGTGCATTCTTAACCACTGGCTCACCCACATTTCTCCACCTGCTATCGAAAACCTCACTTACCCCCCTCATCCCTCTTCTCCCAAGTCATGGACTATTCCCCCCATCGGTTTCTACAAGATCAACTTTGACGGTACTTATAAAGGTAATCTAGGGATGGCAAGATTTGGAGGGGTCTTTCAAATAGATGCAAGTTTTATTACACATGTTTACTATGGAAAATTAGGACTGGAAAGCAACAATGTCGCCGAACTAAATGGGCTCCTCCAAGTTATCAAAGAAGGAGGCTCTCAACTAATTCTCAACCTAACCATCAAACTCCAAAATGGTTCTAGTTGTTCTAATATCTCTTTGAGTTGACGACTTGATCACGATCTCCAACAATTAGTAGGGCTTCTATCACTACCGCTAGCTATCAACTTTCAACACATCTGATGAGATGCAAATTCACTAGCAGAAAAGGTTGCTAACAAGGGGGTGCTCTCTTCTTCTTTTTTGCAGCAACACACCCTATATCAGATCCCGGATGCAAAATTCAAACATGAATGTTGTCATCTGGCTGCAAGAGATCTCAACCTGGATGCGGGTGAAATGGAAATACACATCGGAAGCACCAACGAGATGGGCCTCCCAGGTGACATGGGATCCTATTTGGAAATCACTAGAGGAACGAACATTGCGTCCGTAGGATGACACACCCCCACACTCCCCAATTCCCGCAACCATTAATTTCGATAGGGTATGTGGTTGTATCAAGGACTATGGACTAGACAAAGCCATAATCTCAAGCCAGGTTGGAGTTATTTTTCCACCATGGGTCATGGAAATATGTGCCAACCTATTTAATCTTTGGACGATTGTTCTTTGGCTCATTTTCTTTGGGTTCACCTACTACTCCATGCTCTCCACACTCATGTACATTCGGCTCCTAGATCTGCTCCTCACATTCCCAGCCCTCCACTCCTTTGCGTTGACTCCTAGCTCTCTACTCAGCCACTTTTCACCTTGGATCTTCTACACTCTGTTCTCAACGTCCCAAACATGTCGCGAAGGTAGAGATGTGTTCTGCATAGAGGTCGTGCCGGGAGAGGAGCAATGAATAAGCACCCTATTCTGCTCACTGCTCTCACGAGTGGAGAAGGATTCGACAATGAAATTCCTTATCACGAACTTGCCAAATTGTGAACGATTTGGAGGATGAAGTTACAAGTGCCGTAAATGATGCGATGTGCTCAATGAACTAGCGCATGAACTATTGGGTAATCAAAAACCTGCTTATCAGTCTCATGCTTCCTTTTAATTCTCAGCCCCTCGTTTGAGCACCACCAGTCGTAGCTGCTCCTTTGGCTCCCACTGGTCCTCAGGTTCCCAGTGCCCCTCTTGTTCCTCCTCCTCCCCCTCATCCTGCTTCAACTTCTTTCCCACCTTCCTCCACCCCTTCCCTTTCCATTCTCATGGATTGTGAACCCCCTCCCCCCCCGACTCTAGGCCGTATAAAATACCTATCAGTGGGGAAAAGTGCCCCCACACCCGCCACTACAAAAAAGACTACCCCCTTTCCCATAAAACAACCTTTGCAGGTGAAGAGGACGAGGACGAGGACAACTCTGACAATAGTGAAGACTCCAGCTCGCTAAGTGAGGACACGTCAGAAGTTGGAGATGGTGGCTCTATTCCACCACCCTCCGGGTTCAGATGCCCCATTGATGAGCAACCATACAACAAACCTTAGTTAGTTTCTCTGCTTTTTTTATTTCTATTAACTCTCAAAAAATTGTGGGTTTATCAATGCCCGAACTCGGTCTGTGTGTTTTTTAATTTTACTATGGTTCTCATTATAATGTTAATCTTTTTGGGACCTATTTTCTCTTTAGTAGGGAGGGTCCAGCTCCATATTTTTGGACTTGTTTTCCCTCTTAGATGGAGGGTCTCGGCTGCACTCCTAGTTGGTGCTACCTGCCAGTTATGCCAGGAAAGTCTGTTTCCAGGAACTGTAATATTTTTTGTAACTCTATCTCCGTGTCTCAATAGAATAGTCCTTTGATTTACAAAAAAAAAACACTTAAAGAGGGACCAAACATGCTAGAGAGGGGATGACTCTTTAAATAGATACTAAATAAAAGTCAATAGAAAGATAAGACATGATGCGAGAATAACCAATATTAATGAATAAAAAATAAAAGAGATAACGAGAGCTAAAAAATATAACTAATTTATGAAATTAGGATAAAAATAAAAGAAAAAAAACAAAATCTGTGATTTTCCTAAGATAAGAAAAAATCATCCCCAATGAAAAAGAATGTGAACATTTTCGTCAAGAAAAATAATAAATGAGAGAGAGTGGACATTAATGGGGATAATAGTCACTGGTATATTGAAGGGTTTAGTTGTAGGTCCTTGAGCGCTCAATTTTTCCATGGTATATTATATGGCTAGTCCACGAAGGACTACGTAAGGGGAATTTTATTACAAGACTCTACACGGAGCTTGTAAAAAACCTTGTGGCTACTATGCAACTAGTAAACAAGAAAGGTAATAGTATTATAGGTCTCTCTTCTCTAGTATGATTGGTCTACATCGGGGTAACCTATGGAATGATCAAGGAATTGTTCAAGGTCTATGGTTGGGAGGAACTTGGAAGATACTCAAACACTTGGACGTTTAAGAGATGACAAGTATTCTAACTCTTTTTATTTCATGTCTTTGGGTTAATAATGCTAGTCTTGTATTCCATGAACTATATTACTACAGTTTATTAATTCTGTTATATTTATAATTTGATCATTTTTCTTGTCTTTGGCCATGATTTCATGGTTGAACTAATTAACTATTATAATTCGAAATGATTATAAATATTATCAAGAAGCTATTAGCTTCATTGTCATGATTTCAGTCATAGATTAAATATTGTTCCTATTGACTTAGGGTTGAGTAAAAGAATGATTTATATATGCATAATCTCGATTAAGCTTAATACTTTTTTGTTGGTCAATCATAATCCAATAACGTTTCCCTATGTTATAGTGTTAATTCCAGTGTTTTAGAGTAGTTGATTATATTTCCAACTAATTCTTAATTGCATATTTTTGGTTAACCATAATTAAATTATAGATAGATTATTAAAATTCAATACATTATTTAGAATAAATAAACATAAGAAAATAAACAATTTAATAATTAAATAAAATATCATGGAATTGATAGTCCTGGATAGAAAGCTCTCCAATATCACAAGGAGTGGAAAGAATTCGATGATAAATCCCTAAACAAATCCCTTAACCAAACCTTGTGTTAATATTATAAATATTATAGCTATTAGAATTCAATAAACTGAACCATTATAAAAACACAATACCTTACAAAAAAGAACCAACACAATATCATTGTAAATATTATAGCTATTAGAATTAAAATTGAATAAACTGAACCATTATAAAAACACAATACCTTCCAAAAGAACCAACACAATATCAATAAGAGCTAACATACATAATCCACATACTAACCATTGGATCCATTAAAAGCAAGAATATATTTATTTATAATTATATCCAGAAGACATTAACCACATATAAGACTATTTACCCCTGAATCCAACGCCTTAAAAATATTTGAACCAAGTCAAACCTAGGAGTTATGCTCCACTGAATTCATAAACAATTAGAACAAAAAAAGGTTTAAGGTTCAGGATCGATCCGTAAGGTCCACGCCCCACTTGGAACTCACTATTCACATTTTAGCACAGTGCAGGTCTAGGTCAAACCTCACAACCCGATTTTGGGTATATTTAAAACTATCCGTTTTTCCCTGGGTATTACCCCTCACAAGCATACACATACTAACCATATAATCATGAGCAAAATGATTTGCATGAAAGAAATTGACCAGACACAACATCAGGTTCAATACAATTAGATTATGATTATACAAACTATATATATATATATATACTCTGGGATTTTCATTCCCAAATCGTGTGTAGAATAATAGACAAAATACCAAGTAACAAACGCCACAATAAATACAAGGATTAAACCAACGACCCAAGGTTGACTCCCACTTAATGAGGTCACCATATGTTTAACTAAATACTTCTCTAATAATTAAATAAACATGATGATCAGAGAGGTCAATACAAACATAGGTATTGCTAAAATTTATAACGTTTCAGTAAACCATTTAACTATACAATAGAGGAATTACTCAGCCCACGATAAAAGCGTTATTAAGATAATCATAGTTGAATGATGAAGTTACAACTATGATATTAATGAGAGGGTAACCAAAGGATGATAATGGTAACAAGCTCAATAATGTTGTTTATTGACAATAAAATAAAATAAAATTGTGCATTTTTGGACATTACAAGTGGTATTATAGCAGAGTTTAAAACACTTTCCATCTTATGAGCTTGTCACTTAACAGTTGTGATCAAACTTCAACTAATATCTTTTCTTTACTGCACATTAATTTTTTTTTAGAACTTTAAAACTATAAGTGCTGAAAGGGATGCAAACGAGCATCAAAATATGAACTCTCCACCTCAAGAGGAGGAACTGGTTGTGGAATTAAATGACAACATTAAAACATCTACTTCTGCTAAACTATTGAAGACAATGCACAGTCTAAAGGATGAATTTTATACTTTTAAATATAATAACATGAGGAATATGTAGGGACAACGGGAGGTAAATTAAACCTTACAGCAAACTTTAAAATAAATAAAAAATAGACAACAACCAACACACTACCAACAACCAAATAAGGTGTCCCTACCTTGTAGCCAACATGCTAGAAAACAAAATAAATCCCAAGTTAATTATGACTCATCCTATGCAGATTCAAAAGATTACTACGATAGTATTCCTTTTGATACTTACTCATCATCTCCTCATAAGAAGAAACATAAAACTGCTAATAGTAAAGGGTTACAAGGAGAATTTAAAAAGATCAAAGCTCCATATTTTGATGGAGACTTGGAATCAAAAGATAAATCTAAGGAGGGGTTGTTAGGAATAAATAAATACTTTAAGGTGAATGATTACCCTAGCAATAGGATGGCTTAGTTTGCAATTTATAACTTAAATGGGAAAGCTTCCATATGGTGGCATGATTTGAAGCTCACTAAGAAACTGAAAGAAAAGGAACTTAAGTGGGAAACTTTTAAAGAAACTTTTTCAAGATAAATACATGTCTGAGGAATTCTTTGATAAAAATATAAAGGAATTCCATGAGCTAAAGATGGGATCTATGTCTATGGATACTTTAATAAACAAATTTTTGGATTGTTGCACTATGTGCCCTACATAAGGGATGAAAAGGTGAAAATAGAACAATTTTTAGGATGATTTCCATCCTATTTCAAGGACAAAACAAGGGGAAAAGATAAGCATAAATCTTTCTTGCACAACACGAAAAATGCATTTAAACCACCCCCTTATCGAAAACAAAATAATTGTTTTCAAAAAATAAAAACATTAACAAATATGGAACTCAATCCAACATGCCATCCCAAAGTTTAAACAAAGTAACAACATTTGATGGAGCTAAATCAACCGTGTTAACAAGAAAATGTTGGGATATCAAGTCCCCATTTCTACAAAGATTGTTCACAGAAAAATGGCATAGTTCTAAACAACTTGTAAGAGAATGTGATTGTGGAAGATGTTGCAAGAACATCGAGTATTTGTTCTATCTTAGAGGGAAAAAAAGCATACCATCAGTCAACCATGGTCAAAATTGAAGGTAAAATCTAAACAAAATATGTTTCTATTTTAATTGACATGGGGGCTTGTCATAGTTATGTATCCCCTAAAATTGTTGAACTTTGTAATATAAACAAAGAAAAACAAATAAAGCCATGGGTGGTACAACTCGACACTGGAACTAAATAAATTTTTTATGAAATAGTGAGAAGTCACAATTTAGAAATGAATGGGTTCCAAACAAAAGTAGATTTGAACATTCTACCATTGGGTTCTTATGATGTACTAATAGTCATGGAATGCATGGAACATCATAATGTTATCCTTAATTTCTTAAATAAAAATTTTACTTTCAATGAAAATTATGGGAAGCATACAATGGTACAAGGGTTATCTAATAAAATTTATGTTAGACAAATTTAAGCCTTGCAAGATAAGAAATGTGTGAGGAAGGGCTGCAAAATCTGTGTTGTTAACATCCAAAACCTTGAAGAAGAAAAACAAATAGAAACTTAAGATTATCCTTCCCTAAATAAGTTTAAATATGTGTTCCCTAAATAAATACCAGAGATTCCACCCAAAAGATACCTAGATTTCTCCATAGAGTTGGTACTAGGGGTAGTACCAGTTTCAAAATCCCCTTACCTCATGAGTACACCAGATCTAGTGGAGTTAAAATTGTAGCTCCAAGAGTTGATTGAGAAAGTTTATATAATACCTAATGTGTCAGCATGAGGAGCACCAATTCTCTTCACGAAGAATAAATATGGTACAATGGGGATGTGCACTGATTCCTGACAATTGAACAAGTTGACAATCAATAATAGATATCCCCTTCCTAGAATAGATGACGTGTTTGACCAAGTTTGGGAGAAAGGGTATTCTCTAAAATTGATTTGAGGTATGGATATCAGCAAGTAAGAATTTAGGAGGAATACATAAGTAAAAACGAATTTAGGACCCGTTATGGTAATTATTAGTTTGTCATGGATGTCGTTTAGGTTAACCAATGCACCTACAACCTTCATGTGCATTATGAATAAAATTTCAACAAATACTTGGATAAGTTTGTGCTGGTTTTCATAGATGACATATTGATTTATTCGAAATATTAAAAAGAGCATGATGAACACCTTAGGATTGTTCTACAAGTGCTTATAAAAGGAAAATTCAGTATTTAGGACACACAATTTTTTAAGAAGGTATTGTCGTGGATCCAAAAAAGATTAAGGCCATCATGGAGTTGCCTACCCCTACTTGTGTGTCAGATATTAGCTCATTCGTGGGACTTGCAGGAATGTTCATTGATAAATTCTCTTGAATTGCTTATCCCATGACATACTTGTAGAAAAAGGAGTCAAAGTTCAACTCGAAAGAAAAGTGTGAGGCTAGTTTGTAAAAATAAAAACAATTATTAACCACTGCACCTATATTAAAGATAGTTGATCCAGATGGGGACTTCATTGTTTCCACTGATGCAAGTAAGGAGGGGCTAGGAGTCCTTATGCAAAATGAGTGTGTCATTTGCTATGAAAATTGAAAACTGAAAGAACATGAAAAAAATTATGATATACGTGACCTTCAACTAGTTTACATCATTCACACCTTAAAAATGTGGAGGCACTTCCTAATGGGGAAAATATTTTTTATTAAAACTGATAAAATGGGCTTAAAGTATATTTTTAACAAGAAGATATAAATGCTAGACACACTAAATGGTTAGCTTTCTTCAGTGAATACAATTTTGAGGTTGAACACATAAAGGGAAAGGAAAATAAGGTTGTTGATGCATTAAGTCACATAATTCATCTATTATATGAGGTAATAGTTAGAGAAACCAATTTTGATATGCATGACATAATCATAACAATGACTAAAAATGACCAATTTTATGTAGAAGATTCCTAGAAAATGTAATAAAACAGGATGGAAAACGAACATAAAGCGTATAAAATTGATGAAATTTTTTTGTTATGGTCTAAAAACCAACTAAATGTGCCTAAAATAGGAAATATCATATTTGAAATATTGAGTGAATTTCATAAAAAAAACCCTACTTAGGACACCATGTGTATCAGAAAATGATATTAGATGTAAAGAAATGTTATTTTTGTCCAATACTAAAGTCTAATGTAGCATTGTTATAGCTAAATTCCAAGAAGTCCAACCTGTTAAAGTTGAACATTAGCATCCAACTGGTTTACTCTATCTATTACCCATTTTGGAGTGGAAATGGGAAGTGATAAGTATGGAATTTATAACCCATTTGTCAAAGAGAAAGAAACAAACTGACTCAATTGTGGTGGCATTTGATAAACTATGAAAGGATGCACACTTCATTCATGTAAAATTCACCTACAAGAAATTTCTAGAAATCATTATTTTCAGGGATAGACAAATAATTGAACTTTAATACTACATATCATCGACAAACGGATGGACAAACCAAACATACAAGCCATATTTTGGAGGATATGCTCTGTATGTATGTAATGCACAACCCATCCTAGTGGAAGGACTACATACACCTTACAAAGTTTTCACAAACATTGGGTATCAAACCTCAACCAAGATGAGCACATTTGAGATAATATATGGCATAAAATTTAGAATACCAGAGACTTGGGATAGTATGGTGTAGAAGCTCATGTTGGAGCCAGATTTGTTAAAGGACTTGTAACAATTAATAACTAAAGTATATTAGAATCTAAAATATGCACATGATAGACAAAAGAGTTATGTGGATGAAAATGGGAGAGACAAAGAATATCAGGTTGGGGAACATGTCTACCTGAAATTCAAAGAAAAAAATCTCATTGAGATTGGAAAAATGAAAAATGTTAGCTCCCAGATGTTGTGGACAATTTCAAATATTAGCCAAGAAAGACGCAGTGCCCTATGAACTTTCCTTACCTACTCATGTGAAAGTTTAGAATGGTTTTCATGTATCCTTTTTCAAAAAGTATGTTTATGATCCTAAACATGTTATTTATTGGGATTTGTTGTAGGTAGAAACAGAAGGGGAGTTTGTTTTAGAAACCCTTCATATCCTAGATAGGAGAGAAGTGATACTCTAGAAGCGGACCATTGTCGGAAGCTGAAAGTGCAATGGAAGCATTTCGGTCCTGAAGAGGCCACATGGGAAAATTAAAATTCCATGAAAGAGATATACCCATTTCTATTTAAGAATTGAAATACAAATTATTAACACGGGGACTGTGTTGTTTTAAGGGGGGTGGGATGTAATATCCCAAGCCATGACAATTTATATTATTATTATGTTTGAATTGATGTTGAGCTTGTAGGATGTTGAGCACCTAGACTGCTTAGAATTATTATGTTTGAATTGTTGTTGATGTTGTAGGATCTGGAGAACCTAGACTACTTAGACTTATTATGTTCAAATTGGTGTTAAGTTGGTAGGATATGGAGCACCTAGATTACTTAATACTTATTATGTGTGATTGATGTTGAGTTGGTAGGATATGGATAATAAATTGAAATAAATGATATTATTACCATGTTACTTATCTTCTTTTAATTTTCTAACTGGTGGGGAACAACCACTTAAATATGGACCAAGCATGTTAGAGAGGGAATGACTCTTTAATTTTTTTACTAAATAAAAGTCAATAGAAAGATAGGACATAATGTGAGGATAATATATATTAAAGAATTAAAAATAGAAGAGATAAAGACAAATGAACAATCCAACTACTTTATGAAATTAGGATAAAAAGAAATGAAAGAAAGAAAAAAAGTGTGATTTTCCTAAGATAAGAGAAAAACAACCTCAATGAAAAAGAGTAGGAGCCTTTTCCTCAAGAAAGAGAATAAATGGTAAAGCGTGGACTGATATGAATTACAAGCATCATCAAAATATAATTAGTGAGAAATAAAATCCAATCACAAGAAACCAAATAAACACAACCATTTACCCTAGAAAACCCCATCGAGGGAAAAACCAACACCAATGAAGATCTTCATTAATGTGTCCAAAATCGGCCAACAAAAAAATTTAAATAATAATTATTAACTAATAAGTAATTAATATAGTCTATTTAATGGTTATTGGGGATAATATTACAACCAAAACTTAGGGATTATAAAATAAAAAATTAAAAAAAATTAAAACCCTAAAAACTACCGACAAACCAAACCTAGTCGGAACCTCTCAAGTGGGTTGTTTTTGTATTAATACACCTATGAAAGATGAACGATCTCAAAAGGCATCGCTATGTCTTGAACATGAGCCATGCCTGGCTCGAAACGTTGGCAGTAACTCTTCTCACCATAGACTCCCCATTAGATGCCAAGAATCTTTACTGCAGAATCTCAGCTAACCTAATTAAATGAATCCATTACCAGAGCTTAAAACATAAAAGACGAATCATTCAAACAAATCACAGCAAGGGTTAAACACCCACGATAAAATACACAGTCAACCAACAATAGCGAAATATTGGCATTGTAGTGCCATTGCAATGCAATGGCACTGATAGCATTTATGAACACATCCATTAAAACCAAAAAACTCATAGTACGCAGAGAAAACATAGAGTTAAATTTAATTAAACCAAAATTCATTACAAAGTCGTAAAAGTGTTTTATACACAGTCGCATCAAATGCTCAAACAAGCTGAGAGAACCCCAAACCCAAAACTATAGCAACAACTTAATCTTTACAACAATCAGTTCCCCAGACCCCTGATCGAAACCCAATAGGGTGACTGTTTTACAATCTGAGCAGCATAAAGGCCAAGAATTGGGTAAAGGCCCTTTTTTTACATGGGATTACTTGAATGGTTGTGAGTCAACCCTGTCTCTTCCCATCCAACAGAGCACTCAAGCTTCTCCCAAAACTTGCAAAACCAAAACATGAGAAGTATGTTGTAAAATTTTAAAACCAAACAAAACTAAAGAAGTTAAGACTTACAGGAGTTGATGGAATACATGTTAAGCATTTTCGCACCAGCGCTGTGAGCCCAACGAGGGTATGCACAACTCCAAACCCTAGACCATGAACCTCCCTCATTACCAAACCAAAACCCAAACAAATGATGGATGAAACCCTAGCACAAGGCATAAGTCTTGAATCTTGCTCATCACGTGGAGCATTGAATGCATCAACCTAGCCACCACCTTTTCCAAAATTAAAACCCACATGCATATAGTTTGGCTTCAAAATTCTTTCCATCGAAATAATCCCCATTTCCATAGTTTCGATTGCTATGGTATATTATGGCATAACCCTCCACATTATATAGTTAAAAAGAATGTCACCAACATTAAACTTAAAACCCTCAATTCCATAGTTAAAATCTTATACCATAGCTTCCAAGCATAGACCATAGTTTACAAGTACGTGTTAATACATTTAGGCTTAGAACCCTTTCCTCATTTAGTTTGAGCATATGATTTAACATTTCTTAGACATAACCTTTAGTTCTTAGGTTTAGCTAGTAGTAGATTCTAGGATTCTTTTCTGTCACGTTTATAAGCCTGATATTATAGGCAAAAGTCACCTACAAAAAATAGGTACACATGCGTTAGTTCACATTGAACTAAGTAAGCCCGATAACATAGGACCTATTATCTTTCCGATTGAGTCAATAGGGAAAAATCCTTCCACTCCACCCCTTTACAAACATAGGTAAGTCAGCCTCTTCGTTGTAAATAAATAATAAATAGGTAACGTAACATGAAAGGAAAACATGAACAATATAACATCAGTGGCATCAGTAAGGTAGAAAAACAATCTAAATAAAATACAAGCCCATCAAAATATAGAATAGTGACATGTAGACATCATCATCATACATAAAACACATCAGAAGGAAAAAAACAATAGAACTTAGGCTTAGTTGTTTATCTAAGTTTTTATTCTGCAGTTGAGAAAGCATATGTCCTTGAGATCTTAGCAGTTTTATTAGCCTACAACTTATTTTTAAATTTTTTGGGATTTTCGGGACATTAGAAGTGGTGTCAAAGCCTAGATTCAAACACAAAGAGACCCAATGGGTGCTACCTAGCATTCATTGCAGAAATAAACATTTCAAAATTGTATTTGAAATTTTGTTAACTAACAGAAAATTATTTGTTACTAAATGTTTTATTTGCAGGATTAAAGAATAATTTAGGTCATGAATGCATAAGAGGATAACAACTGGCAAGGAAATATGAATTCCCCAACACAAGAAGAAGAACTAGTGGTGGAATTAAATTCCTATCTAATGAAAACCATACAGAGTCTGTAAGATGAGTTAGAAATATTCAAAGATGATAACATGAATGAGAGAAAAGAGATGAAAGCAATCAATGAAGATTTACTTCGAAACATGACATGAGTAAACCCTCATGGGTAGTCTTCCCATTCAACCAATAAATCTAAGGAAAATTATCATCGTACGCAGGCCCACATCCCAAGGGAAGAGGAAAAAGAAGAACACACACCTAAGCTTCCAGAAAGGGATTATCATAGTATTTCAAGTGATAATTCACTTTCTCCTTACATAAAGAGGCAGAAAAATGATGACAACCTCCACAGAGAAATTTGAAAGATAAATCCCCAACCTGTGAAGGAGAGATGAATTTCAGAGAGAAGGCTAAATAATGGATCCTAGGTATGAGAAAATAATTTATATTACACAACTGCTCTATTGAGATGAAATCTCGGCTGGCCATTTATAATTTAAATGGAAAAGCAACTAGATGGTGGAGATACCTAAAGCATACCAAAAATGATGAAGTAAAAGAAATCAGATGGAGAAATTTTCGCAGAATATTTCAAGAGAAATACATGTCTGAGAGATTCTTTGACATGAAAGTGAAAGAATTTCATGAGTTAAGGATGGGCTCCATGACCATGGATTCCTTCATTAACAAATTTTTGGATCTATTACACTATGTGCCTTACATAAAGGATGAAAAGGTGAAGATACAAAAAAATTTAGGGTGTCTTCCTCCCAATATTTGAGAGAGAATTGAGTTTGACATACCCAAAAATCTGGAAACTACCTTATACAAATCTAGGCTGTGCTATGAGTATGGAAAACTAAGGAAACAAAACATAAACAGAATTCAAGACATGTCTAGGATCTTCTTAGAAAACCAAAAATATGGTTTTAAACCACCACCTTATAGAAAACAAAAAATGGTTTTTCTGGCCAATAGAAACTTCAACAAGACAGGTGCAAAGCCAAATTTGCCTGCACCAATTACCAACAAACCAGCAACAAACAGAGAAGCCAAGGATGCCCCACTGCAAGTTAACTGTTCGAAATGACAAGGACTCCATTATGCCATAGATTTTCCAAACAAGACTGGTGGAGTCTTACACAATCTACAGGAATACCCAACGGTAGAGGACATGGCTAGCACACTGAGGATCTATGCAGAACTTGATGGCCGACAAGCAGACCATCAGGACACTATGGTCGAAATAGAAGGTAAGGTTTCAAACACTTCTATTTCGATTTTGATTGATCCCATTTCTTTCTGAAGTTTTGTATCACCCAATATTGTTGAAACATGTAAACTAAAAAAAGTAAAACATAAGAAACCATGTTTGTACAATTAGCCACTCGTAGAAAAAGAAAGGTTTCAGAACTAGTGAGAGACTATGAGGTAAACTTGAACGGTTTTCCATCTAAGATAGATTTGAATATCTTACCCTTAGGATCGTACGGCGTACTTATCATCATGAACTGCTTTTAACATAACCATGTCATGATCGATTGTCTAAACAAGTCAATAATGTGCACATATAGCCAAGGGAATCAGACAAATGTTCAAGGCATACCCAAGAAGGTTTCCGTTAGACAAATATCCACCTTACAGGAAAATAAGTGTATTAGGAAAGGCTACAAACATTTTGTAGTAAACATCCAGGATGTAGAAGCTAAGAGAGAACAACACGTCGAGGAATTTCTGGTTCTTATGGACTTTAAGGATGTATTTCTCAATGAACTACTGGGATTACCACCAAAACGGGACTTAGAATTTTCCATAGAACTGACACCAAGATCAGTACCAACTTCCAAATCCCTATACCGCATGAGTGCACAAGAATTGGTGGATCTCAAGTTGCAGTTACAAGAGTTTATTGAGAAAGGTTATATCTGACCTAGTGTGTCCCCTTAGTGAGAACCTGTAATTTTTGTGAAGAATAAGGATGGTACAATGTGAATGTGCATCGATTACCACCAACTTATCAACATGACAATCAAGAACCATTACCCACTCCCTAGGATTGATGACTTGTTTGATCAACTCAAAGGAACAAATATATTTTCAAAGATCGACCTATGTTCTGAATACCATCAGGTACGGATCTGCGATGAAGATATACATAAAACAACCTTTCAAACGCAATATGACCATTATGATTTTGTAGTAATGCCTTTTGGGCTAACCAATGTACCGACAAATTTTATGTGCATGATGAACAATATATTCAGTAAATACCTACATAAGTTTTTATCGGTCTTTATAGATGACATACTAGTTTATTTGAAGAGTAAAGAAGAACATTAGGAGCATCTCCGCATAGTACTACGGGTATTACAGGAACACAATCTTTACGCTAAATTTAGAAAATGTGATTTTTACAAACCACAGATATAGTACCTAGGTCACATCATTTACTAGAATGGGATAATTGTTGACCTAGAAAAGATTAAAGCCATATAATATTTTCCTAAACCTACCTGTGTTACAGACATTAGGTCATTTTTTGGGATTAGCAGGTTACTATCGAAAGTTCATTGAGAATTTTTCAAGGATTTCTTGTCCCATGACTACCTTGCAAAAGAAGGAAAAAAAATTATTGTAGACAACCATGTGAGAGGAAATATTTTAGAAGCTTAAGCATCTTTTGAATATTGCACCAATACTAAGAATTGCAGATCCCCATGGGGATTTCATTGTTCGCACAAATGCGAGCAAAGGACAATTTTGTAGGATTCCTCATGCAAAATGATTGAACAATCTGTTACTAGTCACATAAATTAAAGGAACATGAACAAAATTATCCCACCCATGATCTTGAGCTTGCAACCATTATCCACAACCTGAAGAGGTGGAGGAACTACCTCACGGGAAAGAAGTTTCTTCTGAAGAAAGACAACATGGTTTTGAAGTATTTGTTCGATCAACCAGATCTAAATTTCAGGTATGCGAGATAATTGGCCTTCCTTAGTGAGTACCATTTCTAATTAAATCATATCTACAAGGGAAAGGAGAATAAAATCATCAATGCTTTAAGTCGATGAGCTCATATGTTATATGAGGTAACCTTAAGTCAAATCGATTTGGATTTGCATGATAGGATTAGAAGGGAAAATGTAGTTGACCGTTTCTATGTTTAAGTCCTCAAAAATATTCAAGAGGACAGGTTGTTTCAACAACAAAAAGAGTATAAGGTGGACAAGAGTGGACTATTATTCTCCAAAGAGAGATTATATGTTTTGGAAGGAGGGGACATCAGATCCATCATCCTAACGGAGCTCCATCAGAATCCCTACTTGGGGAATCCGAGATATCAAAAGATGATATCGTCAGTGAAGAAACACTTTTCCTGGCCTAAGTTAAAGGTTGACATAGCGTTGTTCATCACAAAATGTGAATAATGTCATCTAGTCAAAGCTGAGCACCAACATCCTTCATGATTACTACAACCATTACCCATTGTGGAATGGAAGTGGGAGGTTATCAGTATGGATTTTATTGCGGTTCTACCAAAGAGCAAGAGGAAGAATGATTCCATCTTTGTAGTGGTTGAAAATTTATCTAAAGCGACACACTTTATCCTAGTTAAGTCAACCTACAAGGCAGTTCACATTGTTGACATATTCTTAAAAGAGATATTCATATTGCATGGGATACCCAAGGCAATCGTCTCGGATTGAGACACGAGGTTTACCGATAAAGTTTGGAGATCATTATTCTCCAGCTTAGAGATGCAAGTAAATTTTAGTACTGCTTACCACTCACAGGTAGACGGGAAGACATAAAGGGTAAACCATATTTTGGAATACATGCTTAGAATGTATGTTTTGAACAATCCCACCAAGTGAGAGGATTATCTGCACCTTGCAGAGTTTTCATATAACAAAGAATACCATACCTCTGCCAATATGAGTCCCTTCAAGGTACTCTATGGTCGGAAGTGTAGAAAACTAGTTACATGGGATAGCCTAGTGGACCGACTCATGTTAGGGACGAACTTAATAAATGACCTAGAAGAGTTAGTGACCAAAGTACAACATAACTTCAACGAAGCACAAGACCGCCGAAAATGTTATGTAGATAAGAAGAGAAAAGATAAAGATTACCATATCGGTGAACAAGTTTACTTAAAAGTAAAAGGGAAGATAAGCTCATTAACCTTGGGAAGATGCAGAAAGTTGGCACCAAGAGTTTGCGGACCCTTTGAGATACTGGCCAAGAGAGGGCCAGTGGCATATGAATTAGATTTATCTTCTCATATAAAGGTTCATAATGTTTTCCACGCATCTTTATTGAATAAATATGCATATGATACTAAACATGTTATTGATTGTTCCTTGCTCCAGGTGGTGTTAGTTTTTAAACATTTAAGCTAGCATTATGTTAGGATCTTTTTACTGAGAGAATAACAAGCACAGCAATAACATAAGCACATCACAAGATACAAGAGACACAAAGCTTTTAGGAGGGGAAACCATAAATGGAGAAAACCCCTCAACTTCCTCTAATATAGTATCACCACAAGATGTGATCCCAAAACAGTAAGATGACCTCCCAACACAATAGCATCCTTCTATCTTATGTCAAGCCAAAGATTTCCTTCTCCAAAAGTGCGCCACACTTGAGAGAGCAAGAGAGATAAGTCACAAGTGATAAATAGAGAGACTCTCACTCTCTATTTATATTCTTCCGTTGAATTGAAGTGCACTCAACCTAATAATTACTACTCGAGCCTACACCTTAATTAGTGTATAATAACCCAAGTGCCCCTAAATAGTGGGCACTTACCCAATGACTTGATATGACTTGTTTACATTATAATCCTCCCGATCGGAACATCAGGGCATGACCACATGACTCAAATACATAATAGAAACATCCCGGAATAAACATCGGGTTACAATAATATAAAATACATAGAAGAATACATTCCGAAGTTACATACACATCAACACTCCCTCTTAACTAAGA
>LPNX011214702.1:0-16905 GCA_001517045.1 Pseudotsuga menziesii | reverse complement strand
ATGGTGTCATACTATCTGTTGTGGTACCCCCAAGCCATAGGAAGTTTCTCTCTGTAACAGAATTGGAAACTCCACTGGGGAGGTTTCTAGTTGTTTTTTTCTTTGGCGTTTGAGTATACAATGTACTTCAATTTCTCTTTATTTCTTTGTTTCTGTGTTGGGTCTGGAGGTATGTTTTCCCAGTAGTGTCATGTAGGATTAATTTGACCTTGGCTTATGATTTTTCCCTCTTTTTCTTCTTGTACGCGAGTATTTTCTTCACAATCACGTATACACGCAGTTTTCTCTTCAATTCCCGTGTATGTATGCAGGTTTACTGTGAACAGTCACGTATGCTTTTGTTTGGAGATTTATCTGGAGGATTAAGTGTTGCTGGGTGAATTTTGATGATTTTTTAGTCTTCTTGGGTGTTGTTGGTGTCTGTATACAGCCTCTGTTTCTGACCAAAGACCCTTTTTTATTTATTTCTAATTAGATTTTTTTCTTGTCATTCATTTATTCCTTTTTTGTTAAGGGATTGGTGCATTAGATTTCTTTTATCTTGGTGCCTTGCTTGGCTATTGTCTGTGAGTGGTTGTGGGGTCTGAGAGTGGTAAAGTCTTTTTTTTGCTTTTACATCTCATTTATTTCAAAAAATACAAAAATATTTTTCTTTTTCATAGTTATGCATTTTTTCATTTTTCATTTTCATGGTACTTGTATTAGGCATGGGGGATTCACTTGTTGACCAATATCCTATCACGTTAGTTCATATTGAGGGTTTTTAATTTCTTAAAAATAAGGCCAATATGTTGCAGGTATTGGGGGGGATGAGGGGTTTAGGATGGGGGTTTAGGATGGTACTTGTATTAGGCCAATATCCTATCACGTTAGTTCATATTGAGGGTATATGATAACCTTGATTAATGTTTATTTGGTGTTGGGAAAATCAATGTTTTTTGGGACGTTGACCTCATGAAGGTTTAGTAATCATATGGTCATTATACAACCCCAAAATCTTGGTTTAAAAAATCTTCGAAACCATTTTTTATGCTTGTAAAGCATCGTTGTATATGCTTGGGAATATAAAACAAACCTTTTTTCTCTTAAACCAATCAGCTTGGAGTGGAGGTAATTCATCAAATTATATAGTAATGTCTAGATTACGTTGTGAGTGTTTTGATTAACCATGTTTTATCAATGTTAATCCTAGCAAGGTACAATAACCGTTTGTTTTATGAAAAATCCAAGTTGAATTGTTTTAAAACCATTGAACAACTGTAGTTTTCTATATTTAATTACATTATGGTCTATGCATGGTTATACTCTTCTAAAACAACAATTCAAGTTGTGACAATTATAAATATGCATAGGATAGTATTGAGTATAATCATGAACTCTTTACAAGCTCAACTTTGTTTTAGACTTGTATGTCTAATAAACAAAATAGTTTATGTATTATCATAAGCCTTATAAAAACCAACGAATCAAATAGTAGTCAACTATAAAGTTGGCTAGTATAGTAAAAGAACACTTTTATGAATTCTTTTAGTTCAAATTGGTTTAGACTTTAATAGACTATGGTTGTTTCTCAACTTGGCAGTTGCTAGTAATTTACCATGTCTATATATTTGGTAGAATGGTTTTATTGTTATACAAAATAACCGGTGCTTAGCATAGGATAGAAGGTTGATCTTTATAGAAAACATCAAACTTAGAAGTTGTTATAGACAGAACTTAACACAAGAAAAGCATTATAGTAATAATGAAAATTATATGGAATAATCTTACTCAAGTCCATAATCAATTGGAATAACATGGCCTGACTTAGATTTAAGAAGTAAAAGATAACAGTTGTTCATGTAAAACAATGTAGTTGTTTTTACACTAATTACACTTATATACAAGAAGTTTTACAGTCTGGAAGCTTCCCTACAAAAATGAAAGTACCAAGCAGCTGGATATTCAAATAAATATTGCGATAATGTATACGATACAATAGGACAACCAGTATAACATTGCATAATATGCATAACAAAGTAGAAGTTACTATGTAACAAAGATTACAAGTTTAAAGTCACAGTAGATATCTTTACTATCGCTAAGTTCGATAAGGTAGGAACTCTTTTATTTGAACCTTGCTTACAAAGAAATACTGAAGAAAACAAACTACTTTACCTCATTGAGTTGCTTAGAATTTATCATCTTATCTACTAAGCATTTTTTTAATTGCAGATAGAGACACTTCTAGATACTTTATGAATTTAAAACGTTTACTTCTTCGATCATACCTGTAAACCTGTAAGAACCAGTAATATTTCGGTGTTAGCATAATTGCTAAGTAAGCCCAGGATTCAAAGTTAGATTCCACCCACTTGTCATAAAGAAGACTCATCAGTAAACTAAAATAAAACAATACGCAAGTAAACCTTATTCTCGTTACAAAAAGGAAAATTGTTTACTTAACGTAATTGAGATTATGTAATACTAATCAATTGATTGTTTCTTTTTTTGCTAACCTTTAGCTGTTAGTAAACTGCAGATTCAGCATTTGATGTTATCTCAAAATTTTAAATTTTTGTGAAAATTTGGGTTTTGACACAAGTTATTACTGTGGCAATGTAAAGAAGGTTCTGGATAGTCCCTACTTGATGGCTTGCTCTAGATGTGATGAAGACCTGGTTGAGGACTAGACCTACACCCAACATGAAAAAGGGTTGGCTCTGTAGAAACTTTCGATGACAGATAATACCATTTGATGATCTATAATAAGATGATTATGGCAACAACTATGATGATGACTCTATGACTCCGTGATGATGTCTCCACGATGAAGACTTGACCGGATGTGTTGATGGTCGTGGAAGAGAGAGAATACCTTCCTAGTTAAGAGGGACTGTTGATGTATTTGTAACTTTGGAAGATATTCTAATGTATATTATCATTGTATGTTGTTGTACCCCCATTGGAGATGTGTTTTCCTCCTTGCAGGATGTCTTTATTGTGTCTAGACCTTGAGGTACAACCTCCGTTGTAAGTTGAGGAAATAATCCCCAGTGTGATATCATGTAATGTGTATTTGGATTCTCTCTAGGAGAAGTCGGATCTGTTAGTGAAATAGGTCGACCCTATAACACCCTGGTTTTGACCCCATTGCATTAATGTATATGATATAAATATTATATGGAATCATGACAAGGAGCTCAAGGCCAAGGCCCTGTCATTGATTAATGTTTGGTATATAGGTGATCATGGTTGATGCCTATGGTTTCTATGCTAAGTCAAGCATGCTTGTAAACATCATGTAAATATGCAAATTAATGAAAAACTCATAGCTAGCTATGTCAATGCAACGAATAATGAGATGGAGGCACGGTTTTCCTAAGGATAAGGGGGTAGGAATGTTAACCTTGAGCTAATTTGGGGGAAACTCCACGTGTCATGGGGAGAACCCATCAAAACTGTCAACTACCTTTTTTCTTGTCTTTTCTTCCCAACCATTTATTCTGCTAGAAGGTGGTTGAGGTAGTTGTTGTTTGGAAAGGGAAGAGTATGGGAAAATTCGAATTGGGCAGAGTACCTAGTTTTGGAATGTCATGTTTTGCTTGCATGGACAAGAAAACACCAGAACGTATTCCAGTTTGACTCATGCATTCACGTTTTGGTTTTACTCTCACGTTTTGGGAGCTGTGGGACATTCACGCTCATTCTCCATTCGCGTGGAAGCTCTTCAGCAACTGAGCCCTTCCTGTGTGTATCCTTCATGTTCTGTGAGTTTTTTTCCCTTGGAAATATTGTGATTGCTATGTTTCAACGTTATCTTAAAATATAGAGTGTATGAGACCCCATTACTCATGTTCCCGAGTAAGCCTGTGTTGTAGAGTCTCCTTGTGTTTGTTGTGTTGTGCACCCTGGTTCGGGTCTGAACTATGCACAAGAATTAGGAATGGGAGAGACATAGAATGTGCTTGAAAAACCTAGTGTGGAACCTCACAATAAGATAAGAGTGGTCGGTAAACCTGCTATGCACATCCTGAAGAGCACTGGAAGAGAAGGTGTATCCTGAGGGACTGTGGAGCTAAGAAGGGGACACTTCCTTGTGTTGTGTGTGTAGGCAGTGGGGAAGCCAGGCCAGATAGGTCTTGTGAAGGTGTTCTTAGCTTTGTAGATGAGCTCACTAGCTTAGTAATTCTTCCTGCCCATTGTCTTAGAAGCATGATAAAACCTACTAAAGATATTACTTGGATGGTAGCCTAATAAACCCATCTGTTGGCTTGGCTGTGTCTTGTTGAGTTTGACCTTGTGAGTAACCTTTGGTTGGATAGTCTGATAAAACCAACTGTGAATGTTGGCTTGGCCAAGTAGCCTGATAAACCCAGTAGTGAGATGGCTTGACTATGTACAGTCTGATAAACCCATATGTTGGCTTGACTAGTCCTTAAAGGTGAATGTTGGCTTGATTGTGTTCAGTCTTTGATACCCAACTGTGAGATGGCTTGGCTAAGTTGCCTATGAAATCAATCTGTTGGTTTGTTTTCCCCTGCACCCTGATAAACCCAACTGTGTTGGCTTGGCTGAGTGTTATTGCACCCTTGGCTATATATGAGTTTTCTAGTGTTCCATTATTCCTTGAGGAAATCATGCCCAGCTCGGGGGTGGCGGTGTCGCTGAGAGATTGATGAGTGCATTGGCCTATTGTTGAGTTGAACGTTGCAGCGACACAGTTGGTTGAAGGGACAAGTTCTGTTCAAGATAAGTGTTCTTGTCTATGTTAATCTCTACAATTGTATTTGTTGCATTATAATTGCTTGATGGAATGTGATGAACATGTTGTTGTGTTGAATTGATGCATTGTTCCTTTGAATAACTGCAATTATAGGAATCTATGTATGTTTTCCCTCAATGCATTTTAAACTAAGTTGCAGGGTAGATTGGCCAGATGGGTAATGGACTGAATGATCAAATTGATCCAAGACTTCAGTTAAAAAGTTGAGTTTCCCCCTATAAATATTCCTTTACACAATCTGCGGGATGTAGGATTTCAGGATGCGAGATGCGGGATGTCGGTTCACAGGTCTTGGTTTTTGTAATTTTCCCTTCTGCAACTTGCAGGATGCGGGATGTGGGATGCAGGGTGCAGGATGCGAGATGTGTTTTTGGAGAATTACGGCTATCCGCATTTTTCGTTCTGCAACCATTGTTTTTTATGCGAGATGTGGGATGCAGGGTGCAGGATGCGAGATGTTTTTTTGGAGAATTACGGCTTTCCGCAGTTTTCGTTCTGCAACCATTGTTTTTTATGCAGGATGTGGGATGCGGGATTGCGGTGTCGCAATTTCCACAATTCCCAATCTCACAATTCAAGTTTTCACGTCGTTGATATTCACGAGATTATTTTCCATCGTTGAGTTGTTCCTAATGCGAGATGCGGGATGCAAGAAGTGAGATTGCAATTTTCGTAACTTTCCGATCCCGTAACTCGAGCATTTCGCACCGTTGATTTTTGCGGATGGATTCTTAGCCCTCGATTTTGTTCCATCTGCGGGACCGTTTGGGATCGTTGATTTTTGTTGCATTTTCTCTCCATCGTCTAATATCCTCTAAGATATTTCCTTGCAGATCATCGAACTGCTCAAGGGAAGACAGGAGGGAGCATGGCAGTGTTGGAAATGTCGAGAAGTGTTTTGCGACCATGTCTGGTTTTTCGATGAACAGTAAATGTTCTCGATGAAATTTTTAATTCTGCATAATAATGGGGTATGGGTACGTGACATTGTGGTACCAGAGCTGCGGGTTGCAACATTGGGCCTGGATGGGCCGGAAATGAGTTAACAGAGCTGTTGGTTACAGTATTGGGCCTAGATAGGCCAGGTGACAGTAAGTAAATGGTTTTGATTTTTAATTATTGTGTATCTTGTTGAAATATTGTAACTTTTAAGAATATTCTATATGTATCTTTTGTGGTCCCCGATGGTCCTGCTGGGAGAACCACTTGTATTATCTTGTACCACGATGCTTCTAATTGGAAGAACTAATAAGAGTCATGAGATTGTCCCCTCTAATTGTAAAGGTGGGTCATTAGCACCCCAGTGTGGTTACTTGATCCTACATGTGTAACTCGAGCCTACATGTCGAATGATTTAATTGAAGTGAACGGATGAATATAAATAGAGGTGTAGCTCTCCTCATTTGAACACACACTCTCACTTGTGTAGCGCATTAGTGGAGAAGAGAAGTAGCTGGAGAAGGAGGAGGATCAAGCTTTGATCTCCTTGCTGGTTTTATCTTTTATCTTTTTGGGGTATCTATATTGAGGAAGCTTTTGCTGGGTTTTTCCCTTTAGGGTTTTCCCAGGATAAATCTTTGTGTTCCTTTTGTATGGTTGTGCTTTTCTATCTTTCAGTGATCCTGTTTATATGCTTTTGTTATGAAAAATGAAATGAAATACTGATGTCTTGGCTAAGCATATGAAAAGTTAACATATCTAACAAATGGTGTTGATAACACATTTTGCAAAGTCATAGTACATTGTGGAAAAGTGGGTTTTGGCTCAGCCATGAGAACCTATGACAGATATGAGGCACGATATTCCTATGAGCGTGCGCAAGACGCTACGGGGGAAAATGCCCGATCTAGAAATGATGATGTAGAATCTAATGGAAGGATATTTCAAGAGATGTCATCGGACATTGCAACCACCATGAGAAGCTTGATTAAAGCTCAGGAAGATCAGCATCAACTGAATGCTACCATGTTGCAAAGTTTGATAGACATCCAACGGCGAATGAGCTCGAGATGACGTCCAGCAAAACCAGAAGGTAGTAAGAGTAGTATCAGAAGAAGAAGAAGAAGAAGAAGGTCTTCTAGTAGATCTCCTGGCTCAGAAGGATCCACTAAGGATTCCAGCTCTTCATCTCATGGAGAAAAGAGAAGGAGAATTTATAGGAACAAATCACGGGATGATTTTAAGAAGGCAAGTTCACCTACCTTCAATGGCGAGAAAAAGAACAGTCAAGAAGTTGAGGCTTGGCTTCTTGGGATGAGGAAGTATTTCCAAGTCCAGGATTGTTCTGGAAATATGAAGGCTAGAGTAACCATCTTCAATTTGACTGGAAGGGCATCCATATGGTGGGAGCACTACAGGCAAGTGAAGAAGATTAATGAAAGGAAAATTGTGTGGAAACAATTCCAGAAGTATTTCAAGAAGAAATACCTCTCTAACAGGTACTATGATGACAAGATCAGGGAATTTCATGAGTTGAGATTGGGATAGCAAACCATGGAAGAGTATGCAAACAAGTTCCTATAATTGTTGCGATATGTTAGGTACACGAAGGATGAGAAAGTGAAAATCTATCTTTTCCTGAGTGGATTGCCTTAGTCTTACAAAGATAGAATTGAGTTTTAAGAGCCTAGAACTTTGGAAGAAACATAAGGAAAGCTAAGTATTTCTATGAGAAAAGAAGAGGCAAACCCAACTATCAGAAGACTTGGAGGGATAAGAAGAATGAGAATTCTGACCAAAGGAAGAAAGGTTTTAAACCTTCTAACTTTAGGAATCAGTAGAAGCAGCCATCCCAAGCTGAAAAGCAGCCAGCTAGAGTGGTGGGACAAAATCCAAGAGATCCACAATAGAACAGAGAACCACTCCAATGTTGGAGATGTCGAGGACCCCACATGCATCGGTATTGTCCACTCAAGAATGAGAATGCAAGGCCAACTTACAATCTTCAAGAGGAAGAAATAGTGGTTCAAGTAGCAAGGGTCGTCCCTAGGATTTACGCAGTGCTGGAGGACCACCAAGAAGATCACCAACCAATTGTGGTTGAAGTTGCAGGTAATATTGTTGAGCAATATGTTTCTATTTTGATTTACCCTCGTTCTACCCACAGTTACATTGCTCCTAGAGTAATGGATATTTGTGCTTTCAAGAAAGTGAGGCATAGCAAATCGTGGTTAGTTCATTTAGCCACTGGAACTAAGAGAAAGGTTAGTGAAGTTGTAGAGAAATGTCCATTGGTGATGAATGGATTGGTTACTTGTGTAGATATGAGTGTTCTACCCCTTGGTTCCTATGATGTTCTCATTGGAATGGATTGGTTAGAAACTCATAGGGTAAATCTTGACTATTACCATAAGAATTTTGAATGCATGGATAAAGAAGGGAACCCGAGAGTGGTAAGAGGCATTCCAAAGGTAATTTCTGTGAGGCATATTTCAGCAATGCAGCTGAATAAATTTTGTAGGAAGGTTTGCGAGTTGTATGTAGCTCATATTGTGGAGGCAGCGGAGAATGAAACTATTAGGTTGGAGGACTTCTAAGTATTACAAGAATTCAAGGATTTTTTTCCTGATGAGATTCCAGGGCTTCCTCCAAAGAGGGACATTGATTTCACGATTGAACTTGTGCCAGGAGTAGTGCTAGTGTCCAAGAAACCCTACAGAATGAGTACATCGAAAATGTTAGAACTGAAGATGCAGCTGCAAGAGTTGTTGGAAAAAAAGTATATCAAGTCGAGTCTGTCTCCCTGGGGAGCACCAGTTCTGTTTGTAAAGAATAAAGATGGTACACTCAAATTGTGTATTGATTACAAACAGTTGAACAAATTCACAGTAAAGAACAAGTATCCTTCTCCTAGGATTGATGACATCATTGATCAAATGAGAGGAGAAAAGGTATTTTCAAAGGTTGACTTGAGGTCGGGTTACCATCAGGCGAGAATCAAGGATGAAGACATACATAAGACAACCTTCAGAACAAGGTATGGGCATTATGAGTTTGTAGTGGTACCATTTGGTCTCACAAATGCACCAGCTACATTTATGTGCCTTATGAATAGTGTCTTCAACGGGTATTTGGACAATTTTGTTCTTGTTTTCCTTCATGACATTCTTGTTTATTCTAAGAATGAGGAAGAACATGAAGAGCATTGACGTTACAATTGCTTAGGGAGCAGCGATTCTATGCAAAGTTGAGCAAGTGCGACTTCTATAGAGATAGAATTCAGTACTTGAGTCACATTATCTCATAAGAGGGTATATATGTGGAACCTGACAAGATTGAAGCCATTATGAATTAGCCTACTCCAATAAATGTGACGGATGTAAGATCTTTTATGGGACTTGCACGATACTACAGGAGATTAATTGAAGGATTCTCCAAGGTTGCAAATGTCATTACTTCTTTGCAAAATAAGGGAATAAAGTTTGAATGGACAGTGAGGTGTGAAGAAAGCTTCCAGCGGTTGAAGAATCTTCTCACAAGTGCACCAGTTTTGGAAGTTGCAGACACAGTGAAATATTTTGTGGTGTGTAATGATGCATGTGGTCAAGGGCTTGGAGGAGTCCTTATGCAAGACAACCACGTGATATGCTATGAGTCCAGAAATTTGAAGGAACATGAGAAGAACTATGCTACTCATGATCTGGAACTTGTAGCCATAGTACATGCTCTCAAGATGTGGAGGCATTACTTGATGGGCATAAGATTTGAGCTAAGGACAGGCCATTGTGGTCTGAAGTATTTGTTTGATCAACCTACTATGAATGCTAGGAAAGCTAAATGGCTGGACTTTTTATGTGAGTTTGATTTTGAGATTAAGAACATAAAGGGGAAAGAGAATAAGGTAGCTGATGCACTCAGCAGGAAGGTGCAGGAAATGCATGTGGCATCTGTTAGTGTTTTACAATCGGAGTTGAGGCAACAGATTGTTCATCATGTTGTTGAAGATGAATTGTATGTGCAGGTTAAGGACAAATTGCAGAAGAAAATTCTTGAGAATAGGTATGAGGGATAAAAATTGGAAGAAGATGGACTTCTTACTTACAAGAACATAATTTACATTCCAAATGTAGCAGACTTGAGGAGAGTTATTATGGATGAGATCCATGAAGCTCCATATTCTAGTCACCCAGGATATCAGAAGACAATTGCTACAACTAGAAAGAAGTACTTTTGGCCAGGAATGAAAAAGGACACGGCTGAATACATTTCCAGGTGCATGAAATGTCAGCAAGTGAAGGTTGAGCATCAACACCCAGCGGGTTTGTTGCAACCTTTGCTAGTTCCCGAATGGAAAGGGGAAGTTATTTCCATGTATTTCATTACAGGATTGCCAATGACTTGGAGACAGCATGATTCCATCATGGTTGTGGTGGACAAGTTGAAAAAGGTAGCACATTTTATATCAATTAAGTCTACGCATAAGACTGATGACATTGCAAAGATCTTCATGAAGGATATTTTCAAATTGCTTGGATTGCCAAAGGCAATTGTCTCTGACAGAGATGTCAAGTTCACTTCCAATTTTTGGAAGGGATTGTTTGTAGATTTGGGTACAAAGCTAAACTTCACCACTGTCTACCATCCTCAGACTGATGGGCATACAGAGAGAGTTAACCAAGTGCTTGAAGACATGCTTCGCATGTATGTGATGGGCAAACCAACCAAGTGGGAATATTTTTTACGCTTGGTAGAATTTGCTTATAACAATGAACAACAAGCATCCTTGGGGATGAGTCCATATGAATCCTTGTATGGTAGGAGGTGTAGGACACCAGTGACTTGGGATAATCCAGTGAACAGAGTTGTGATTGGTCCAGAATTGTTCAAGGAGATGGAGCAATAGGTTGTAAAGATCAGGTAGAATCTAAAAGCATCCCAGTACAGACAGAAAAGATATGTTGATAAGCATAGGGTGAATAGAGAGTTCAGTGTTGGTAATCATGTTTACCTCAGAGTGAGGGAAAAGAAGAGTTCCTTGAAGCTTGGAAGTTGTGCCAAGATGTCACCCAAATATTGTGGGTCGTTTGAAGTGCTTGAAAGAATAGGGCCAGTTGCATATAGACTTGCATTTCCTACTAGCACTAGGGCTCATAATGTTTTTCATGTTTCTTTGCTTAAGAAATATATACATGACCCTAACCATGTGATAAATTGGGATGTGATTCAGGTGGAAACCAAGGGAGATTTCTAAATCGAGCCAATGCCTATCCTCGACAGGAAGGTTACCATGCTTTGGAACCGAGCCACAGGATAGGTAAAGGTGCAGTGGGAGCACTACGGTCTTGAAGAGGCTACATGGGAGTTGAAGGCAGGGATAATTTTAGGGGCGAGTTTTATCCCAATGGGCTATTTTTCCATGTTTTTCTCCCAAAAAAGATTCGCCATTTTGCATTTTTTGAAGCCCTGTTTCGCCCAATTTCGATGGGGTAAAAATTTTTCACCCTAAAAATCGCCAAATTATTATATAAACGATATAAAATCCTTGGAAATTAAAATACTTTTTGAAAAACATCGCCAATCATTTTATATCTAGTGTTTTAAGAATTGGTAATATTCGCCAGCATTTATATACTTTTATATAAGTATGGGTCCTTAAAATCATCCCTGGTTGAAGGATGCCATGCGATTGGAACACCCATTTTTGTTTGAATCTGCGGAGCACAAAGAGCGATGCCAGTGTAGATTTTTTTCAATTTTGTAAGCACTAAGGAATGTGCAATTCAAGGGAGAGGGGAATGGAACACCCTAGTTTTGACCCCATTGCATTAATGTATATGATGTAAATATTATATGGTATCATGACAAGGATCTCAAGGCCAAGGCCCTGTCATTGATTAATGTTTGGTATATAGGCGATCATGGTTGATTCCTATGGTTTATGTGCTAAGTCAAGCACACTTGTAAATAACATGTAAATATGCAAATTAATGAAAAACCCACAACCAGTTATATCAATGCAACGAATAATGAGATGGGGGCATGATTTTCCTAAGGATAAGGCGGTGGGAATGTTAACCTTGAGCCAGTTTGGGGGGAAATCCATGTGTCATGGGGAGAACCCATCAAAACTATCAACTACCCTTTTTCTTGTCTTTTCTTCCCAACCATTTATTCTGCCAGAAGGTGGTTGAGGTAGTTATTGCTTGGAAAGGGAAGATTATGGGAAAATTCGAATTGGGCAAAGCACCCAGTTTTGGAATGTCGTGTTTTGCTTGCATGGACAAGCAAACACCAGAACCTTATGCCAGTTTGACTCACGCCTTCACGTTTTGGTTTTACTCTCACATTTTGGGAGCTGCGGAATGTTCTGTCTCATTCACATATTCATTCTCCATTTGCGTGGAAGCTCTTCAGCAAGTGAGCCCTTCCTGTGCATATCCTTCACATTCTGCGAGTGTTTTTCCCCTAGCAAGACTGTGATTGATGTGTTTCATTGTTATCTTAAACTACAGAGTGTATGAGAACCTGTTACTCGTGTTCCCGAGTAAGCCTGTGTTGTGGAGTCTCCCTGTGATTGTTGTGTTGTGCACCCTAGTTTGGGGCTGAACTATGCACAAGACTTAGGAATGGGAGAGACGTAGAATCTGCTTGAAAAACCTAGTGTGGAACCTCACAATAAGATAAGAGTGGCTGGTAAACCTGGTATGCACATCCTGAAGAGCACTGGAAGGGAAGGTGTATCCTGAGGGACTGTGGAGCAGAGCAGGGGACACTTGCTTATGTTGGGTGTGTAGGCAGTGGGGAATCCAGGACAGATAGGTCTTGTGAAGGTGTTGTTAGATCTGTAGATGAGCTCACTAGCTTAGTAGTTCTTCCTTCCCATTGCCTTAGAAGCCTGATAAACCCAACTGGAGAGATGACTTGGCTAGTAGCCTGATAAACCCATGCATTGGCTTGGCTGTGTTTTATTGAGTTTGACCTTGTGAGTAACCTTTGGCTGGACAGTTTGATAAACCCAACTGTGAATGTTGGCTTGGATAGCTAGCAATGAGATGGCTTGACTGTGTACAGTTTGATAAACCCATCTATTTGTTTGACTGGTCCTTAAAGGTGAATTTTGGCTTGACTGTGTTCAGTCTGTGATACGCAACTGTGACATGGCTTAGCTAAGTGGCCTTTAAAACCCATCTGTTGGTTTGTTTTCCCCTGTAGCTTGACAAACCCAACTATGTTGGCTTGGATGAGTGTTATTGCACCCTTGGCTATGTATGAGTTTGCTAGTGTTCCCTTATTCCTTAATGAAATCATGCCTAGCTCAGGGTTGGCGGTGTCGCTGAGATATTGATGAGTGCAATGGCCTATGGTTGGGTGGAACGTTGCAGCGACATAGCTGGTTGTTGGACAAGTTATGTTCAAGATAAGTGTTCTTGTCTATGTTAATCTCTGCAATTGTATTTCTTGCATTGTAATTGCTTGATGGAATGTGATGAACATGTTGCTGTGTTGAATTGATGCATTGTTCCTTTGAATAACTACAATTATAGGCATCTATGTATGTTTTCCCTCGATGCATTTAAACTAAGTTGCAAGGTAGATTGGCCAGATTGGTAATGGCCTGAATGATAAAATCGATCCAACACTTTAGTTAAAAAGTTGAGTTTCCTGCTAGAAATATTCATTTACGCAATATGTGGGATGCAGGATTTCAGGATATGGGATGTGGGATGTTGGTTTGCAGATCTTGGTTTCCACAATTTTCCCTTCTGTAACTTGTGGGATGCAGGATGCGGGATGTAGGATGTCTTTTTGTAGAATTACGGCTTTCTGCAACGGTCGTTTCTGATGTGGGATCGTGGTGTCACGATTTCCACAATTCCTAATCCCATGATTCAAGTTTCCGCACCATCGATATTCGCAGGATGATTGTTCGATGTTGATCTATTTCCGATGCGGGATGCAGGAAGTGATATTGCAATTTTCGTAACTTTCCGATCCCGCAACTCGGGCTTTCTGCACCATTGATTTTTGTGGGTGGATTCTGATCCGTCGATTTGGTTCCAGTCGCGGGACCATTTGGGATTGTTGATTTGTGTCTTGTTTTCTCTCTGTCATTTGATCTCCTCTGAGATATTTCCTTGCAAATCGTTGAACTGCTCAAGGAAAGACGGGAGGGAGCGTGGTAGTGTTGTAAATGTCAAGAAGTGGTTCGTGGCCATGCCCTGTGTTTCGACGAACAATAAAG
Source organism: Pseudotsuga menziesii (assembly GCA_001517045.1). NCBI lineage: Eukaryota > Viridiplantae > Streptophyta > Pinopsida > Pinales > Pinaceae > Pseudotsuga > Pseudotsuga menziesii. Next base: position 2,959 of record LPNX011214702.1, on the reverse strand, counting down.
GTTCTCGATTAAAAAAATTTAATTCCACATGATAATGGGGTGTGGGTACGTGACAGACCCAGTCATGTAAAAGTCTAGTCACTTGATTAGTATAAATAGGGAGGCTCCCTTCCTCATTTATACACACCTCACACTCACTCAAGTTCGCATGAGAGAGAGAGACAAGGGAGGAGAGATAGATAATTGTTGAATACTTCTTATTACTCGGATTGATCATCTTATGACACAGTCTTTGTGACTGTACTATTCTAAAGAAGTTTGCGGGGTTTTCTCCTTTATGGTTTCCTTGGTGAAAATATATGTGTCTTGTGAATTTGTTATTTCTTATGCATCTTGTTGTACTTGTTATTATTTCAAACAAAGATCCTAATAAATCTAATAATATCTAGAAAAACTAACACTAAACAATTAATTCAATAGTTTCAATCTCAACTACCATATGCAAAACAAGGAGTGAGATGCCAATGGAGGACAAGCTAACTCAACGACCAATTTCACTGAAATTGAGTTCAACTACCAACAAATGAAACAATCAGTTCACCCTAAAACAATTCCAATTCAACCATAAACATGATGCAAAGAGAAGCAAGGAACCACTGAGAAAAATTGTCATAATGTTTATGCCAGATGATAATTGTGCAAGGTTACAAACCATAGGATTGTAGGAGAGGCCAAGTCTAAATCATTCAAGCATCAAGCCTTGGAATTGCTTTTGAACCCTCTCAAATAGTATGAACAATACCAAAGGAAAAACAATGAACATATTACTCATTACAATTCCCTATTGAAAGTACTGCGCATGATTACTGACATTGAAGAGCGAGATTAGTACTAGTAGAGTTGACACATCATGCAATTTCTACGTGGATGGTCTTTTTTATTATTGAATGACATGGGAGGACATTGTTAGATTTGTACCATGAGTTTTAAAAAAGAGCTACAAATCATACCATAAATCTGACTACCAATAATGCAGTAATTAACAATGCAATCACCATGATATAGAATAATCACATACATCAAATAACATTCAATTAGCCTTGTAATATATTCAATCACCATACATAGAAGTTAAGTATTGACCAGGGTTGCGATAGAGATTATAGCATATATATTTTATATCAAGGGGTATATCTAGATGAGCGAGACCCCTCGTCAAATTGGGTTAGCATTTTTATAAGAAATTCGAATATAGTCTTAGAAGGAAAGAACCCTTCTGCTCATGTTAGGTTTGTATCAAGAAGCCAATGAAAATTCACTATCATGTTGGTGCTCACCATGCTTTGGAATCAAAGTGAAAGAGTCGTCATTATGAATATGGTATGTGTTGTTTAATTGGTTTTCCTATGTATTGTGCCATTGTAGATCCTTTTGGTGTAGCAAGTTGTTGTTAGTATCATGCGATTTTTTTGTAGCTATTCATTAACTTGATAAATTGTATACAAGATTGTTGTATTGTCCTATTACTAAAATACATGTTTTCAAATACAATTGTAGTGTGCAAATCTGTTTGTTTCTTATGCATTACATATTAAGATTTTTTAAATATGCTACAGTTGTGCATTTATATTCTAATGGATACCTACTAAACAATTTTTTGTGTTTGCTTTCCATGAGTAAGCACAAATGTACTAGGGATGCAAGGTTTCCTATAAAGATTCAGTGAATGAGAGAGTTACAGGTAGAGGATGCATTTTACGGCTCTTCAAGCAAATATTTTTAACCATTTTGAGTATAACTACTAATTATGAAAATAATATAAATAAATAGAAACTTTGTTATGCTGCATGTAATCAAATTCATGGCATTATATGCAATTCTCTCATAAAACTATACAATTGTAATCAATATGGGTTGACCATATATCACTCGATCTTTTGACCATAATTTTTTAACTTTTATCTATAATTTTAGATGGTTGTTGATTTTCTTTTTTTTTTGAATTTTTCAGAATTAATTTAGGCATCTTTCTATTGGTTATCAACTTGAAGAGTTATTGCCGGGTGGTTGAGTTCTACACGCAAGTTTTTCTAATCTTTTCATCAAATTTTCCTAAGTTTCTGGTTTGGTTCCAAAGGATTTACTAAATACATTTAATACCAACACCATAGTCTCTTCCACAACTACATCTATCAGCACTTATGACACCTATTCCTACTGCCCACCGCTTGGTTCCCATCCCCATCTCCTTCACCATTCTCATCGCCTTCACTCTTTGAATATAAGCTACATGATATTCACCACTGCCTCTTTCAACATCTACTGCCTCCTCTTCCCAGGCGTTCTTTGCATTCAATGCATAGACTTTAAACCATTGCCCAAGTGTTCTCACATCGCCTCCACCACCATTGCTAGAATCTCTAGTTCACTGACATACCTAGAAGCTCTATATCACCGCCATTGCTAGAACCTTTGGCTAGTAAATTTTTATACAAATTGTATTCAGTAATATTCTCTTTCTTTCTCATGCTTACAAAGTCGAGGAGATTTGTCTTGGCTGGTTTGCAAGTTTGAAGGAGCTTTTCTTGGCTGGTTTGTTCTCCTAGAGAACCTGTACAAACACATATACAGAGTAAGCAATTATTGCATCACCTTCTTTCTCATGCTTATGAAGTCGAGGAGCTTTGTCTTGGCTAGTTTGCAAGTTTGAAGGAGATTTTCTTGGCTGGTTTGTTTCCCTAGAGAACATGTACAAACACATATACAAAGTAAGGAATCATTGCATACCCATTTCAAATTCTACACAGAATAAGCAATTGTTGCATACCTTAGATCACATCCTAAGTACGCCAATTTCAAATTCTACATATAGCAACGATGTGGCTTAGATATCTAAGTTCAATAGACTTGCAAAGCAATACAAGCTTCCAAAGTGATGCAATCCAAGCTCTAAGAGTCCTTGCTAGTTATCTGTCATTTATTAAACCGAATTGTGATGCTAGTAAGTCAATAGTTTTCT
>LPNX011214649.1:123202-182399 GCA_001517045.1 Pseudotsuga menziesii | reverse complement strand
GTCTCAAAATATCCATGCAAGTTGATGGATGCCTGTTTTTTCAGTTTTGTATTGCATCTAACGTGCCAAAAGAGACCCTCAACTTCTTGCACACACCCAGCAACCAAAATGATCTCGACCCGATACCAGCGGGAGACTACCAGCTTCCAAAGGGTTATACTCATAATCCACAGTTTTCAAAGAAACTCCACCTCCTCCCTCATCTCCGGTCACAAAAATATTCTCTTCCAGATAGTCCAAAGCACCGGAAGCACTAGACCCAACTCCCATTTTGAAACTAATCTTCCTTCCGTCTGACTTCACACCATTCAGGCGAGAATACACGGGAAATTTCGTACAGTCTTCATCCGGTCGCACCAAAGGAGCTCCCATGACCACCCGTTCTCTAGACACAGCAGAATGACCACGGGAAACCGCAAAAACCTTTTGATCGTCATCCAAGCATTCATTATGAGCCTGCATAACCCTCGACGGCGTACGAGCAAGCTTCTTCGTTGATCTAAGCGACATTACGTGTCGAGAATCAACAAAAAGCAAGAAATAACGTGTCCCTGGGTAATGAAACGAAGGTACGATACACTCCAATCGATACAACTTAGAATAAAGTGTAGTTAAAAGACCCACCTAATCAAGCTAGAAGAATTACATTCTGGTTAATACCCACCTAATCACCAATTAAAGAGTTACTTCATCCAAGAACATTATCCAAGATTACGTTCTGGATAATCAAGATTACGTTATGGTTAAATCATCCCTGCTTGATCAGATTCCCATCCAAAACTTGTTCTAGACATCCTTATATCCTGTTGTAAAGGAAAAATAAAACTAATCCAAACTAGTGTTGTTCCCTCGCAACCCAAAATTAAGCTTCACTATGATTGTAAGTTGTAACCACAAATCCAAAGTCTCCACTCCACTTCCTCCTCTCTCATTATTTTTATTCTTTTCAATAATATTTGGAGCCTCGTATGACAACATGTGATCAATACAAGAGAGAGGGTAGACATGACACATAAACAAATCAGTAAACTAGTAACAACTACAGTAAATTAATTAATTTAATGTGGTTGTTGTTAGTAACTGGTGAGCAAATCTACAAAATATTAATAGAAATAATATATAATAATAAATTTAAATTTAATTATTATAATAATAAATTTAATTAATAATTATAATTAAACCTGTTACAATTAAGGAAGGGTTGGACGGAGAAACGACAAATGAACAGTAACTTCAGAAGAAAAACGTCTATCGACGTAATTAATGTTTACAGACTCATGCAAATTGCAACGAAGAAACAACATCAGGTCTACGGGTTTGAAATTAATGTCCACGGTTCACCGGATATAGCTGCAAAAGCCAGAAATAGTATTGCAAAAAAGAAAGCCGTAGAGATGGGTTAAGGGATCAGTACAATGCTATATTCCAAAGCCTGTGGCTCTTATAAATTGAGAATAATGCCAAAGAACCTGGTAGACCTTTGCTGTAACGTTGGTCTGGCACGATCTGATCTGGCAAGGGGCTGAAAGATTGAAAGCTGCTAGATGAGATCATTGCTGTGGTGTTGGCAAGTGGCTTAAAGAATGAGGTAATTATGGACAACTCCGGATTCCTTTTGTGTTGAGTCACGTGTTTAATGGATTAAAGATCCACCCCTTCCTTGATCTCGATACTGTAAATTTGTCTTATGTGGATTTCAGTTTGCTGCCATTCTCAATATTCTTCTCAATGGAAACTGTAAAATTGTCTCTTGTCAATTTGATTCTCCGCTCATTCAAAATATTCAAAATTATATCACGCTAGACGCTTTGACAGCAGAAGCCATCCTCCCATGCTGGGCAGCATTCCACCTCTATTTCCTCATGACTAGTAAGCAATTGTAATGCCTCGGGCATTTGTTTCAGCCGCTCGCAGTTCTTCATTCACAAATGCTTCGACGTCGGCATTGCTCCATTATTCAAAACAGGGAAATTTTCCAAAGACTTAAAGTCTTCTATGATGAGCGTTTCCAGTTTGGAAAATGCCATACGTTCTCCAAACTCCTCTGGAAAGTGATCGCACTCCCTGTTATTTGACAAGCGTAGCTCTTTCAGATTTGGAATCATTTGTAGCCCTTTATACTCGTCGCTAGAGTTGTCGCCTTCTAACACAAGCACCATGAGGTTCTCAAGCTGAAACATCCATTTTGGCAGTGTGCACCTGCGAATACGAACAACTTCAAGGCGTTGCATTGATTCCATGTCCTTGGGGAGGTGGAGGGTGTGGCACCAGGAACTAACATTTTGGATGGAGAGGGTGCGCTTCTTTGTCATGCCCCCAAATGTACCCTCGAGATCAATACCTTCACCTTGTACTGATGATTGAGCATCTAATGTAACTGACAGGTGTTGCAGACTGGTCTATCCTTTCCGATCCATCCATTGCTAGGCTGCATCGGCTTCTTTGAATACCATAGCACCTTTTAGTGTTCGTAAATTGATGAGCTTGGATATTCCGGCCGGCAACGACTTCATCTTTGTGCCCTTCACATTCAGATATACCATATATTTGTGCCCGTCAATTCCCGAATGCAAGCTGCTTAGCTGTTGACACCCACTAACATCAAGAAATTGGAGATGCTTAAGATCACTCAAGCATTTCGGCAGCATTTTGATCGTTGTTCCTGATAAATTCAACAATTTCAAATGTCTCAAGTTCCCCATAGACGCCGGCAATAACTCAATAGAAGTCTGACTTAGATCTAAGACAACCACATATGTCAGGCTATCAAAAAAGCTATCAGAAATTGACGTAAGTTTGGTGTTATTGCATAGCAGTAGACTGCGGAAACCTCTACATGCAGGGATGGGTTCCATGATTGCTGCTATATTGTTTTTAATTAATGAAATTCTACGTATGCCTGACCACTCATCCGCAGGTACTTCTTTCAATTCTTGGTCTGGCTTTAACAAACTTTTAGTTTCCTTCTGAGATTCGACCATAGCTAGTTCATGCAACAAGTCATGCATTTTACAATATTTTATCCGCCCATCCCTACCAACCTCTGAACTTTCCAGCACACATCGACCAATAAGCTGATCTAGAGCGTGCTACCTCGAATATAGCATATCGTGATTCCTGGGTGGAAGTAGCTGAAATAAATCCTTCGGCCATCCACAGATGGGCCAGTTATTCGGATTTTATTTGAGTATGTGGAGGAAAAAAACAACAGTAAAGAAAACAAGGTTTGAGAGGATCAGGCAATGCCTGGTAACTTAACCTGAGAGAGGGCATCACACTGTCGGGTATGGGCTCTGCTTCATTTAGACGACGCAAAGTCAATTCCCATTCAATAGGAAGCCTTGCAACGCTTTCCATCGATGCTGCTATTGTTTTGATCGCCAAAGGCACCCCCGAACATTTCTGTACAATACGGTGGGCGATACTGGTGACCCGACGCCTCACGGGCTGATACCCGTTTACACGGATTGAAAAATTAGACTGAAGACAGAACAATTTCCAGCTATGATCCTCAAACAAAAATCTCATATGGTGAATGTGAGGAGCTCGCATAGCCTCTGCAACTCCGTTGTCACGGGTGGTAACAAGAATCTTAGTTTTGCTCTCCGATGGATGGAAATACAACCCAAGCTTTTCCCAAGCCTTCTTGTCCCACACGTCATCTAAAACAAATAAACAACGTTTCTTTTCTAGATTTTTATTCTTTCTTTCTAAATATTTGTTTATTCTGTCCTTAATTCCCTCTTCTCCCCCTTTGGTTACCTCAGGAAGTTTGATCTGTTTGCATGTCATAAGGAGCAGCTCTTCAATAACAAATTTGGGTGATACTGTAAGCCAAACTATATGGTCAAAACTGTCTCGGACCTTTTGGTTGTTGAAAACCTCGTGCACAAGAAGAGTTTTGCCCAGCCCTCCCATGCCCACAATGCCAATCACTTTAAATCTATCTTCCAATATCCATTTACTAGCCTTATCAGTGTCTTGCTCAATTCCCACAGCTTGAAATTGAGATAGAAGAGCACAGGATCTTCTTCTCTTATCTTCTTCTGAAGATGCAATATATGCATTGAGTTCTTGAACACCAACAGTAGCGGCCCTGACGGACGTCAGATAATTGAGATATTTGGTACCCGTGTGGATCCTTGTGATTCTTTCCTTCAATGTCCTAATTCGACGGCCCATTCGATATCGGAAAAGTATGTTCACAAGAAAACAGAACTTGCGATGCTCGCATTCCTCTATTATGTCCACAGCATCGGTGAAAAAGTCCTCTAGTTTGTTGAGCCAGTTGGTCCATGCAATTAACCTCATCACAAATGAATTCCAAATGTTCTCTGAAACTAGTAACTAGCCATACCTCTTCGAGTAGCATTTCAGTGAACATAGATGTCAATTTGTCTGCAAGTTCCTTAACAGTAACTCCGTCCATCTTTGCTCCTCCGATCACAATCCTTGTGATAGCTACAGTCACGTCACGTCGTCAACCTCGACTGTAATAACGTTAGCGAGGAGCGGATAACTCTCATGCCCTAACAATAACAGAGCAGTATAAGCGCTAACTAAAACGCTCCCAACCAGTCGGAACTCGGCAGACCAATTCTGGCAATTTGGAGTGTTTAAATCGGAATTTCAAAGATCTGGATAGTTTTAAAATTAAAGATTTAATCTAATACAGTCAAATGTATTGAAAACAATTTCGATGAAGAAATTTAACCGGTTTTTATCCTAGTCGATCGTGGTATTACATTGGTTGATCACGATGATGAAATTATTTGGATATAGAAAGGCTCTAATGGACAAGTCGGTGTCAAGCTAGCCTATGATGCCATTTCATAAAGAAATTTAACCGGTTTTTATCCTAGTCGATCGTGGTATTACATTGGTTGATCACGATGATGAAATTATTTGGATTAAGAAAGGCTCTAATGGACAAGTTGGTGTCAAGCTAGCCTATGATGCCATTTCATATTCTTTTGTTGAAAAATAATGGCACAAACAATTTTGGAAATGGAATGTCTCATTGAAATTAAAATGTTTTACTTGATTTTGTTTAGCGAATACAATTATGACATGGCATAATATCTTAAAGCGAGGAAGAATTGGTCCTAATTTATGTAGCTTGTGTACTAAGGATGGAGAGTCAATAACTCATATTTTTGTACAATGTGAATTCTAAAAGCAAGTTTGGATGGAAGTAATGGTAAGTCTACATATTCATGAGATTTAGGAAATGTCTCTCTTTTTAAAGAAGTGCCAATTTTTGTATGTTGGGGGATTTGGAGAACTAGGAATGAAACTTTTTTGAAGATGTAAAATTAAATATTTATGTTGTCAGTTCTAAAATTGTTAGTGTTTTCAAAGAATTTCATAGGTTTGAAACGAAAAATAGCCCAAGATCATTTCTTATCCAATCATGTTAATGGATTATCTAGTGGGGTATTTTGATGGTGATGCTTAGTTAGATCAATTTTGTGGAGGCATCTTTCTTAAACTTAGTAGTAATCATTTCCTCTTCATGTGGATGGGATGTGGTGAAGGAATCAATACCATAGCTAAATTGCTAGCCCTTTGTGGTCTTCTTGTTTTTTCTACTAATAAAAGATTTCAGTATCTCTAGGTGTTGGGAGACTAAAAAATTACATCTGAATCGGAAACATGAAATTCAAATCTTCAGGTTGCTCCTTTGGATTAGTGGTTATCAAGGACTAATGATCTTCAAGAAAATTTTAACCATATTTCCTATAAACATATCTATATAGCCAAATTAATTTAATGGAAAATAGGTTGTTTAAGAAAGCAATGGGTTATTAGGAAGACATACTTTTTCTAGAAGAAATTAAAGAAAACTCTTTGACGTCAAAAGGATCCATTCCATCATATTAAGTTGTTGTTGTTGCTGCAACCCTATCCCAAAATTTTTCACAGGTTTTGGGCCCCTCAGATTTTTTAGCTTTTATCCTTTTTAGACTACTTTTGCTACTTAAAGCTTTCATTCCTTGACTTAGTCTTATTTCAACAAGTGAGAAAAGCCCTTTTTGCTAAGTTTGAATTGAGCTTTTTCTTCCGATGGGTCGGGTGAACTCATCGAGTTGAGACGACACGTCAGGAAGGTACAAATTTCTCATGCAATGTTTCATGCTTTCAAAATCCTAGGTCCTTCGAAATATTTTGGCGAGTTTTACAGACTTTGTCAGTAAAATTTAGAGTTTCAATATGATAGTATCGGCAAGACTCAACATTTCAACCCAACATTATCGGAAGAACTTGCATTTCCTTGCCGACACGCTTGATCGGATATTTTCTGTCAAGGATCTCGCTGATTTTAGCTGACTCTATTGGTGAAACTCAACATTTGCAGCCGACACTATCGACAAGAAATCACATTTTTTGTCCAACAATTTTTCCACGGGGATCTTTTAAAAGTTAGCCGATGACCTTTTCTTCGAGGTTTTCAAGCGATTGTTGCCGAAAGCATTGGCATAACTCGACGTTTCATGCTGATACATTCGGAGAAATTGAGAGTTTACATCCGATGTTCCCCGCGGGAATTTTCCACGACTCATGCCGACAATGCATTTTTGGAGGATCTTGTTAAGTTATCCCAACAATGTCGGCAAGAATCAACATTTGGAGCCGACACTATTGGGGATAACCTGTTTTTCCACACTGATTCGGTAAAGATTACCAATGGGGTTTTAGGCACCAAAACAACGTTTTTATCTACGTGCCATTAGTTACCCTAACGACCACATTTATTGTGTTTTTAATGATTTTTTCTATATATAGTGGTTGTTTTTCACGAACTATTACTATTACACCATTTTGCATGCACCCAATTGACTATTGCCACTTGGAGTCTACAGACTTCTTGAGACAAGCACTGTACCAGCATCCTTGCCATCATTTGCCAGGTAGGCCTCATACCTTATCATTGCATTTTTGTGTTAAGAAAGGTTCGGTAGAATGAATTTATGGTTGTAGGGTTACGATGTTAGGTTTTCCACCATCACTATTCGCAGTTGTGTTTTAAAAGGCCAACCCCTAATTCCATTAGGTTTTTTTTTTACTTATCAACCACTGAGGTTTTTTCAAGCCAAGTTGCCTTATAACTCTTAGCATCGTTAAGCTTGCTAGCATGGGCTTCTAGGTTTCTTTTGTTTCTCACCTTCGTCGTAATGTTTGTTTCAACCTTTCAAGCCACAGAGATGGGTCTGTCATAATTTTGGAGTTTTAATGATGAAGGTGTGGAGGTCGAGTGTTTCACCGACTATACCTCATCTAGTTTTCCTTTATTTACGGTAATAGGGAAACACTCGATGGTTTCACAATGGGGACTGTCGCAGTTCAAAGTTCAGCCTAGGGTTTCTTTCCAAAACCGCATACTTTGTCCCTGTGTTCGATGCTGGGGTTGTAAGAGGTTTTTATGTATTTTTATGGTCAAGATAGGGTTTCAAGTTACCCCGGTTTCGAAGTTGCGAAGCATGTGCCGCGTTTTCCTCATTGTTTTCTCACCTATGAGTTCCTGCATTTTAGTGATTAAAGCAAAATGAATATTGTTGATTAGGAAAACCTTGTAATAAAAAAAAATATTGTTAGTGTGTAGGTCAGATTGTGGCATGATGCACAAATTGAATGATTTACAGAACTAGAGATCTAAATCCCAAAACAACATTTGGAGCTTGCACATGAACTAATAATTTCATTCCCGTTTTAACCTAATATATACCTTGCCACAAGTTAAAGTACATGGATAACCTGCAGAAATTCTATGCATCACAAGGTTACTTCTAGATGGCCAAGGATGAATCGGTAAAACCTCACCATCATATTAAGCATTGAATATAATCTTATTCTTGAAATAAACCATGTTTTGGCATCTAAGTTCTCGTTGATATTTTGCAATCTTAAATGGTAGCTTTTCATTTCAGTATATATTGTTGCTATGAATGCATGTTGTTTGATCACAGTGACACTAAGTTATTTCTTTCCATGGTCATGTACAACTTCAGTCTTCACATCACACTATGCCGAAGAAGGGTGGTAAGAAGAATGCCAATTAGGTCCATGAGGAGGACTCAGAGTTGTAAGTTTTTCCCAGGATGGAAATCATTTACGGAGGCACGAAAGCTATAACAGGAGCTGAAATGCAGTTTCAATGGGGGAAAATCTATCACATGATCAAGGGAAATACTATTCCAGATGTCAGCTTAGAAGATATACCTCTATATGTGAACATTAAAAAATTATCCATTACAAAGGTAGCCACACATCCCAAGCTTTTCCCTTGTGCCGAGGTAATCGGATGGATCCTACCTCGGGCAGATGCTGCTACTATGATTATGTCAAACACAGAAGGACAACCCTTTGCTTCCTTCATCCCTGCGTATATAACCAGGCCTTGCAAACTACCAACCCCCTAAATTCATATGATTGATGAATGGGTAAGAAATATTGTGAATTTAGATGTTTTTGAGTGTGCTAAGCGAATGATGATAGCAGGGAAGCAATTGCGCCAGAAAGCCTCTGGCGAGTATGAGACTTCCAGCTTATTCACTCCCTATTGGATCATAGCCCTGATGTTGAACACAATCTTTGGCAGGGAAAATGGGAAGTTCTATAAGATGAGTTGGGTCTCATTGATATATCATGTAGCTATGCAAGGCACCATATTTAACTAGGTAGACATCATGGCAGACAACCTATCATCATGCATAGCTACAACACTAGGAGGCCCGACTCAAATGAAGTCAGAATTTTACACGAGCTCCTATTTGATTGATTGTATTCTATGCATGCACCCATTCCCAAAGCTCAATTGTGATCATACTAGGACTCCTGTATATGCCACATATCAAATCTCGTGGGCACACAAGTACTCCAGCTTCTACAAGCTCATCTGTGAAGAGTTTCTGATGCCACTATATGAGCTAATTTTTCTCAAAGACTGTAATTGCATGTCTGAAGGTGCAATGGAGAGGGTATGCAAATATGGAGACTACTATTTCTCCAAGGAAGGTTTGTATCTAAGAATGTATGGAGGATCTCAAGCTCCCTCATTACTACCAATATATGCCATAGATTACGTAATCCATAAGGAGGTGGTAAGACAATTGTATATAGATGGGTTCGGGAACTTATTATTTGATATGAAAAAACTAGTCTACCCACCACTTCCATTATGCATTAGCAGCTGCAAATTCACCAAGGTGAAGAGTGCAATTGATTTTGTAGAAGAGCTAGAAAGTTTCCATTTCAGGGAGAAAAGTTTCCGCAGAAACGACTCTTGTGACAAGGTTTCGAAATATTGTTCGTTTGTAGCGGTACACTTTGAATACTCCCATCATGACAAGGATGAGGAGGTGTACAAAAATTATTGCAATATGACCTCCTTGAGTAAACAGTTCAAGAAGAAGATCACAACCATGTGTTGAGGCCTGGAAAATCGCAAGTAACAACAGTAGGGATTCTCCCCAATAAACATTCCCATAGTAGGCTGGTATTGTTTGGTATGGGGAATCTGTATGGTTTACGGTCCGGCTACCGTAGGTCAAGTAACGGTTAAAATGTTTTACCGGTTGTGGCCTGGTCCACTGTTTAGGTGTATTTTTTAGTTTTTTTATCTTTATGTATGATGTGCAAGTTCCTAACTAAATGTAGATGATAGAGATAGTGAGGAGTGTCACAATGTGATGTGCAGGTTCTTACCTCTTGTCTTACCTCTCTCGCTTCTAAATCACAAACAAAGAAAACTAACTAAGACTAATTAACCTATCCCTAGGGAGCAATACTGTAATTAATGGTGAGAAATGTATTACATAACATGCATAAAGAAAAACTACATATAGCTATTAAAATTTCTGAATACATGAATATCAATAGACAGATGAACAAAGAGATAGCTCATTGTTAATTAAAACATTCATTACTCAAATACGATTATGGAAATTTCAAAGAAATAAACAAGAGCACATTCACAACATGAAAGAATTCATAAGTTAGAACGATCTCACAGTTCATGGAAACAAGCTGAAACATAAACAGTTCACATCCAACCAACCCATGTCAAACATTTGAAACCCCACAGTGCTTTCTCTAGCCGAAAAATATAACTCTTTTATCATAAGATAAATTAGTTATTCTTACAATAATCTTCCACAAAGATGGTCTAAAAAAATGTCCCTCTGTACCTAAAACTTGCCCATATTTATTCAAAAAGAAAAAAACCCTTGGGTTGCCCCTCGTTGCCTTTTGGGATTCCAACCTTTCATTTACAAAAAATTGTCTTTTAGCTTGTGAACAAAAATAAATATAATATATTACATTATTCCAAGACATTCAACTAGGAGGACCCAGCTTGTTCATTCATGAAATTTATCCATACATTTTCCTTGGTTGCTACATTCTCAAAACCAGAAGGTTTGAGAAATCTGATAGTAATTTCGTGTTGAGCAGCCTGGCTTTTTACACCCGCTATCTCGGCAGGAATCAAGCACAGTTGGTCTTCTAGCAAGTGAATACTCACAGCTGCATGTGCTACTTTAGTCTTTAGTATATTTTCATCCAACTCCTTGACTTGCTGGATGGCTTGTTCATCTTCATTGCATCTACCCTGTAAATGTTTCAAAAAAATTTCATGTTTTGGCAATGCTTCCAATATCTTCGCAGCGGAGGTCTGACATCGATTATAGGTTAGGAGCACTCTCCTACAAAATTCAGCACAGGAACTTTGTGTTTTCTTCATTGTATTCTTTAATTCTTCTGGTACGTTACTGGCAAACACAATCAGCTCGTATTCTTGCTTTATTGTCTCCTAATCTTTGACAAATATATCTGCAGGAGATGCTTTTTTTGCTTCTACCCAAGTCATCCTTCCCCACAGAGTTTCCAAAATATCCTGGGTTCTATCCAAAAAATATGAGGTTGTATTTACAATTTCTTCTAATCTGATGTCTATTTATTGGACTTTAAATCTTTCTTCTACTATCTGTAGTTGTATTTGATGAATCTTCTTTCTAAAAATAAGAGCATGCTTCTTTAAAGGTTCAATATCAACCTTCTTCTCCATAGCTGACTTCAGTGAAGCTGCAAGTGAATTATTTTGTTGCTCCAAGGCTGCTATTTGAGTCTCATATAGCTTAGCCTTCCCTCCTGCGGTGGTCTACTTCTCTTCTAGCTCTGTCGCTTTGCTTTCTAATCTGCTCTTTTCTTTATTCAGTTCTTCAACTGATAACTGAAGATGATTTTTCTCAGCTTGCAAACTCTGATATTTCAGTTGTAGTTTTCCCAACTTTGCTGAGGTAGCCTGAGAATTCCTCTCCATATTTTCTGCAGATACTACAAGAGCATATTTATCTTCCTACAAGGTTTGACATTCTGCCTTTGAAAATTTGACCTCACCGATCATGTCCTCATACTTTCTCCTCATATTTTGGCTTTCACCCCTTTCCTTCTTCAAAGTTTCTTTCAGCTGTGCCACCTTTTTCTGAGACTGCTTGAGGTCAGTCATGATCCTATCCACATTCTCTTCAGTGGCTAGGGTTAGAGCTACCCCAGCACTCACTATTAATCGTGGATCCTTATGTGTACCGTGAACTACTGTTTTGTTAGTTACCATCCTTCTTGGTTTACCCCCAGTGTCCACCTTCTTTGCATTTCTTTTGATAATTCTCCTTTTCTCTTTGTCGTAAAATATAGTGTTAAAATATGGTACCTCCTCTCCTTCCATAGGCATGAAAGGAATAAAATCAACCCCAGAAATCGAACCTTCTCCTACCACACTACCAGAAGGAACAACAGGATCTAATGGATCAAAATCAGACTGCCCTTGTCCTTGATCGATAGGATCTTGTTTTTCTTGTATATTTTCCCTCAATCCTTCATCAGCTTGTTATGTTGGTTGTTTTCCCTTTTGGGCATCTTCTAATCTGACACCCTCGCTCTCTACCTGCTTTTTCTGTGTCTCCTCTTCTTCCTTCCTTTTCTTTTCTTCTTCAAGCTTCTTTGCTGCTTCTTCAACTGCTCATTTCTTTTCTTCTTCCTCTGACCTCAGCCAATTTTTTGCCTCTTCTACTAGTCTGCTAGCCTCCTCTCCTCTCTTCTTGGATTCTTCTTCTTGCCTTTTCAATTTCTCCACAGCTTTGCCTTTACCACCCACAGTTGCTATCTTTTGCTTGAACCTTTTTCTTAGGGTTTTCATGTTCTTAGCATTGCAGAAAGTCTCCTCATCTTTGTCCCAAAAATCGGTGTACTCAAAATGAACTCCAACTTCTTTGCAGTAATTAGCTACTTTGTCCTTGGAATCATTTCTATGGAAGTTCATTTCACCGAAGTGAAAGTATTCCAATTCTTTGATAAATTCTACTGCATTCTTCACCCTTGAAAATTTGTAACTTCGAACAAAAAAGGGCACTTCAGGATATACTTCCTTTTTCTGTTCAAAAAGGAAATTCCCTACTCCATCAATATATAATTGTCTAATAGCTTCTTTATGGAGTACATAATTAGTAGCATATCTCAGGAGTAGAGAAGGGGCCCTTGAACTGCCACACATTCTTACATATAAGCCATCCTCTATTAAATAATAATTTCTGTATTCTTGCATCACCTTGAAGGCTTCTTCTGACATGCAATTGCATTCTACCAAGAAGATCAAAGTGTATAAAGGCATGATGAAATGCTCACAGATCTTTTTATAATAGCTGTAATATTTGTGATCCCAAAATAACTTGTAAGTAGCATATACTGGAGCTCGATCCTTACCCCAATGGCACTTTAGTGCAGGGAAAGGCTGAGTGCATAGAATGAAATCGATCAAAATAGAGCTCATGTATAATTTTGACTTCTTTTGGGACACTCCTCCCAATGCTGCGCTTATGCAGGTTGATAGGTTGTTGGATACTATGCTTTCCCAATTAAAAATGGTCCCTTGTGTAGCAACATAATAATTAACAGGTATCCAACCCAGCTTAAAACTTTTCCCATTAGCTCTTCCAAAAATTATGTTCAACATCAACACAATGAATCTATATGGAGTACGGAGAGTCGATGTCTCATATTCTCCAGAAGGCCTTGTCCTGAAATTTCTACCCGGGATCATCATTTTCTTCACTGTCTCTACCAAGTCCAGACCTAAATCCTTTAACCAACCTTCAGTTAGATAAGTCTGTGGTGATGGTAGCTTATATGCCATGGATACATAAGAAGGGTTGTATGCAGCATAGCCTTGCTTCTCGGTATTTGCTAGGATCATTCTTGTTACATCTACCCTGGGAAGAATCCAACCTATCACTTTCGAGCATGGAAAAAGCTCAGGCCTAGTAGCCACTTTCATAAGGGCTGCCCTTTCAGTGTTAGCATATATTGGCATGTCTTCAAAGCCAGCATCAGGGACACTTTGGCTTGAAATCATTCTATACACTTCTCCCCACTTGTATTCTGGTTCAACCCTAGTAGCAGCTTTAGTGCCTTCATAAATGACTTCTACCCTGGTTATCACTTCTACTTCAGGTTCTTCTTCAGCCACTTGGGCTTTCTTCTTTTGTTTTCTTGGCATATTGTTGTGCTGGAAATCAACCTATAACAGTCATGCAACATGGTTTCAGTCTAACTATCTCTAGAAACTGGTGTAGTGATAAATGAGAAAACATACAAATATTACCATCTCTTCGATATGCATGCTGGAAAATTATGCCAAAACCACAGTCCTTCTGAATGAGGGATTTTAAATAAGAAACCCTACAAAAAATTTTCTCCCCAAATCTGCCCAAAAACTCTGCTAGCTCAAGACCCTAATCTCTTCCAACCTCCTAAAACCTATAAGGACATCTCGACTGAGGAAAAACTCGCAACGCTGTCTGTTTCAAATACAACACTCTAAAACCCTAATCAGCTGCGTGGCCCTCCTGAATCCCAAGGGAAACTACTGCTATAGGAGGCACGGTTTTCTAACCCCAGGCTAAAAATGTAACAACCAAGAATAGGGTGGTGTAGACAGTGAAACGCCTGTCTGCACCATTCCCTAAACCCCTTCAAAACTGCCATAGGTGCACTCATGGCAGATAGACTAAAATTTCACCGACCAAAATGAAACGTCCACAGCCAACGGGCTAAGCCCTCAGTAAAAGAATAAAAATCACTGCAATAAAGCCATACAATGCAAAAGAAACCTAACCCTATCCACTTGGCGGTTAAACATTAACAAAACCATGAATAGATCCTACCTGGAAACGACGATACAGGAAACCTGGATGGGAACACCTTCTGCGGGCACAGAGAAGGATGAATGGAATCTTGACAACTGCGTAATCAATAGGACGGATGACTTCTATGATGAAAATGACAAGTAACAAACCCAAAACAACGTTATATAGACCTTGACCGGGGCAGAGAACTAGCGGCGGGAAAACATTTTAACCACTGTCAAGAGACCAACTCTGAAGGAAAACCACAGTGTCAGTTTCTGATCACTCTATTCACCCGATTATCACTTGGGAAAGAAATATAAAAAATCGGAGGCACTAGTGTCATCAGTATTGAAGGCAACAATACTAAGCTTCGGATCAACTCGCAACTAACCTTTCGCAACGTCGGGTGGGAAACAGATTAAAAATTCTGGTTCAATCTGTAAAACCAACCCAACAGTGAGATTTCCCACTTGATCGCTTATCGAAAAAAGAAATACGAAGGGACGTCCGATTCATCGGATATGCCTAATTCTAGGAAATCGAAACCTCAGCAAACCAACTCTGAGAAGATACACCAACTTATTCCCAAGGCATCGACTTAGATCTTGGAAAAGTTTTCGATAAAACCAATCGAAAAGCTAGTGGACCGTTCCTTCTGCAACATCGGAATACTAGTCAACTAAGCATCCAATATCGAAAAAATAGTTGATTGAGCATCCGATACAGACATGCAAAAAGACTAATTTTTTTGGAAAATTTCTGAGCCCAGAGAAAACCTTGGCAAAAATAAAACATTCCTAGGCTGGTTTGAAGCTAAAAAAACAAAGGGGGACCCTAAAATAAAATTAAAAAAAAATGGAAAAAGTTGCAGCTGCAACACCATGGGAAGCAAAGGAAGCAACAACACCATGGAACATCAGAAACATAAGGAAGAAGCTGAGAAGAAAGAAGAAGAGGATTCCTGAAAGCTAGTGGAAGAAGTTGAGAAACTATTAGCTGAGGAGGCCCAAAGGAACAAGGAAGAAGAAAAATGAGTTCGACGGGAAGAAGAAGAAAGGCTATAGAGAGAAGAAGCATAAAGGATACAAAAGGAATTAGCTGAAAGAGTAAGAGAGGAAGTTGAAAAGGCAGCTAAAGAGATGAAAACGAAGGAACAGGAAGACCAAGACAGAGAGAATTTGGAGCAAGATCAATCCCAAGACAATCCAACATATCTTCCCTCTACATTAGGTGACACAATAACAGGAGGTCACCTCCCTCTTACAGAGTTGGGAGTGGTGCCTTTTAATTCGTTCAAGCATCATGCAGTGGCATGCCTGATACGATATTCTTCGACCCAAAGAAGAAAGCCATTGTTAGGAGATCAAAAAAGAGACTAAAGGTTGATACCCAACCTGAGGTTGTCATGGTGACTAAGAAAAATGTCATGCAAGACACCAACCAAGATCCCATATTTTTAGCATCAGTAAACATTGCAACTGCTCAAGCTAATGCTAATAACGCTGGAAAATTGGTAGGAGATGTTGAACACTACAAAGAAAGAATTCTCAAAATGAAGGAAACTCTGGTAAAAGAAAGAGGAGAAGGACGAGAGTCCAAGAGGAAGTATGAGGCTACACTACCAGATTTTGAAAAACTCCAAAATGCCTACCAACATTTAGAATTAGAAAAGCATGCATTAGTGCTCTCAGTTACAATCACAGAGGGAGAAAAGAAGGATCTTGAAAGCAATATTTTGGGATTGGAAGCTCAGAGGTCTGCAGTAAACGAACAAATGGAGCAGCAAAAAACCCGAGCAGAAGAGTTGTAGATACATAACCAATCGCTGCAAACACAATTAAAAACGACCACTGAGAGACAACTTGATATCACACCGTTCTTACATCAAGCTTGTATAATCCGGAGGAATATGCATAAGGTACAATTGAAACTCGAAGACAAAATATACAAGATCCAGCAGGCAGAGGCGAGGTTGAATGAAATATCAGCACTATCAACTAAATTCAGAGAAGGGATATTAAAATTTGTGGAAAAGGTTCAAGGAAAACTGACTTGGATAGAAGCTAATGCAACATTTCCTGAGCACCTACCGCAAAATACAACAGAAGGATTGAAAATAGAATTAGAATTTCTAGATTTCTACAGCAAATTCGCTTTGAGATTAACAACTGGGGTTGAAAATTGTCACGTCCCCGACCCTCCGACCGGGAAAGGGGACACTACCTTACACCAGCATGCGGGCATCTAGCCCCATAATCAAATGCATACATACAATGCTGAAGCTTGATAATCCAAAAACATGAAACTTACTACAATGCATAATTGTTCATATACATAGTGGAAGAAAAACAACAACGTTCATTCATAAACACTTTAGCACCCAACATGTTCATCATCATAATTCATTAACTGTAACATGATTGCAAAGCAGATTAATCAAAAGTACTTATCTTATGTGAACTGTCCCGCAACCAGCTACATCGCTACAACGTTCCTCCCAACCATAGGCCTGCGTGCTCTTTAGCCTCTCAGCAACGCTGCCACCTCTGAGTCAGGCATGATTTCCCAAGGAATAAGGAACTAGGAGGCTTACACATAGCCAAGGATAACAATACCTCAAGAATACATAGTTCATCCAAGCCAACACAGTTGGGTTTATCAGGTGAACCAGGAGCTGGGAAAGGCTAATGCTAAGCTGGTGAACTCATGGAAGAGTTAAGGACACCCACACCAGATCTAGTCTGACTTCTAGGACACCCACACACACCCAACACAAGGAAATCAGTCCTTTCTTTGCAAGGCAGTCCCTGAGACCCTAATCTCCCTTCCAGTGCTCTTTAGGGATTGTGGAAAAGAAATCTAGTCCACTAGTTCTGTCTGTGTGGTTCCCAAATGCACCAGGTTTGTTAAGCATATTAGGCCTTCATCACCACTCCCATACGGTCCTAAAGACCCACCTCTGCATTCATATAGTAAAACAAGCTCTTCACTGCTTGGATAGGGGAAACAAAACCTAAGTCGTTCTTGGCCCTATCGTGGCCAAAATGACTCAACAGTAACCTATAGCCGCTACAAAAATGTGAGAGAGGAAACAACCAATAGAATGTAGGGGAGTTCACAACAAACGAACAGTGTGGGGAAAACCACAGCCTCATCTCAGCAATGAAATGACCGTCAAAGTTACTCAGCCCAAGAGTGGAAGAGTAAACAGACTCTCAGCCTGGGAAAAAGGAAAACATGCACCCTACAGTAGCTAATCCCAAAAGGAAATAACAACCAAAAAAAATATGGAAAACAACAACCCACGAATCAACAAAAGAAACCCACAGCAATTTCTCACAGTTCGGCAATGGTGGAGGCAAAACGCTGACTCTATGCATGATCCTGGAGAAAAGAAAACAACTACAGACTTGTAAACGGTGCAAGAGAGAGACAGGCGAACCCCCAACAAGAAATTGCATCACACTTAACTCAGCTCTACATGAGGAAGATGAACCGCCCCCCTGCACATCCTTGCGTGAGAGTGAACCCCAACGACTAAGAGAGTGGCGTGGTGATGGTTCCCTTACCCACGTGAAGGTGGAGAGAGGACTGGTTGAGTGAGCGTGTGGCAAAGATTGACAGTCCTGCCACCCTCCACTTCCAGCAATAACTGCCTCAACAACTTAGCAGAACATTAAAAATGGTGGTTGTATGAGACAAGGGAAGGTGATAAAAAATAAATATGGTGATGACACGTGGCTTTTCCCCCATGACTCAAGGTTCATCATTTCCCCTCCTTATCCTTAGGAATCATGCCCCTTCCTAGATTAGTTGTAGTGAACATAGCTGGTTGGGTTATTTAATTAAAATGCATAGTTACATGATGCCATAACTTAATATGTATGCTGCAAGTCCCGATATATTGTCGGTGACAAATCCCATCTGAACATGACATAGCCGAATAGATGGTGGGCCTTGGCCTTTAGCTCCACACCATGATTAATTACAATATTTACATATCATGTATATTTAATGCATCGGGGTCAAAACCGGGGATGTTACATTCCCCTCCCCCTTCAATAGCACTGTTCTCAGTGCTAACAAAATTTAAACAAAATGTCACACTGGTATTGCTTGAGTGTTCTGCAGGATTGAACAAAAAAAGGACGTGTCAATCGCATGGCATCCTCCAACTCCCACGTAGCCTCTTTAGGTCCGTAGTGCTCCCATTGCACCTTTACCTGTCCTATGGCTCGGTTCCAGAGCATTGTGACCTTCCTGTCGAGGATACGCATTGGCTCGATTTAGAACTCTCCCTTGGGTTCCACCTGAATCACATCCCAATTTATTATGTGGTTAGGGTTATGTACATATTTCTTAAGCAAAGAAGCATGAAAAACATTATGAGCTCTAGTACTAGCAGGCAATGCAAGTTTATATGCAACAGGCCCTATTCTTTCAATCACTTCAAACGGCCCACAGTATCTTGGTGACATCTTGGCACAACTTCCAAGTTTCAAGGAACTCTTCTTTGCCCTCACTCTGAGGTACACATGATCCCCAACACTAAAATCTCTGTCCTTCCTATGCTTATCTGCATAGCTTTTCTGTCTGTCCTGTGCTGCTTTTTAATTCTGCCTAATCTTTACAACCTCTTGTTCCATTTCCTTGAGCAATTCAGGTCTAAGCACAATCCTGTTCACTGGATTATCCCAAGTCACTGGTGTCCTACACCTTCTTCTGTAGAAAGCTTCATACGGACTCATCCCCAAGAGTGCATGTTGCCCATTGTTATAAGCAAACTCAACCAAGTGAAAGTAGTCTTCCCACTTAGTTGGTTTGTCCATCACATACATGCAAAGCATATCTTCAAGCACATGGTTGACTCTCTCTGTCTGCCCATCTATTTGAGGATGGTATGCAGTGCTGAAGTTCAACTTTGTACCTAAATCTGCAAACAACCCCTTCCAAAAATTGGAAGTGAACTTGACATCTCTGTCAGAGACTATCGCCTTCAGCAATCCATGCAATTTGAAAATCTCCTTCATGAATATCTTTGCAATGTCATCAGTCTTATGCGTGGACTTTACCAGTATAAAATGTGCTGCCCTTGTCAACTTGTCTACCACAACCATGATGGAATCAGGTTGTCTCCAAGTCATCGGTAATCATGTAGTAAAATCCATGGAAATAATTTCCCATTTCCATTTCGAGACTGGCAAAGGTTGCAACAAACCTGCTGGATGTTGATGCTCAACCTTTACCTGTTGACATTTCATGCACCTTGAAATGTATTCATCCATGTCCTTCTTCATTCCTGGCCAAAAGTACTACTTTCTAGCTGTAGCAATTGTCTTCCGATATCCTGGGTAACCAGAGTACGGAGCTTGATGGATTTCATCCATAACAACTCTCCTCAAATCAGCTACATTCGGAATATAAATTATGCCTTTATAAGTAAGTAGTCCATCTTCTTCCAATTTATATCCCTCATATTTCTTCCCAAGACTTGGCTGCTACAATTTGTCTTTTACTTGCTCGTACAATTCATCTTCGGCAACATGATTAACAACCTGCTGCCTCAAATCTGATTAGCAAATACTAAGAGATGCCACATCATTTCCAGCACCTTCCGATTGAGTGCATCAACTACCTTGTTCTCCTTTCCTTTTATGTGCTTGATTTCGAAATCAAACTCACATAAAAATATAGCCATCTTGCTTTCCTAGAATTTAGAGTAGGATGATCAAACAAATACTTCAGACCACAATGGTCTATTCTGAGCTCAAATATTTTACCCATCAAGCAATGCCTCCACATCTTGAGGGAATGTACTATGGCTACAAGCTCTAGATCATGAGTGGCATAGTTCTTCTCATGCTGCTTCAGCTTTCTTGACTCATAACATATCACGTGGTTGTCCTGCATAAGGACTCCTCCAAGCCCTTGTCTGCATGCATCGGTACATACCACAAAATATCTCTCTGGATCGACAACTTTCAAAACTGGTGCACTGGTGAGAAGATTCTTCAACCACTGGAAGCTTTCTTCACACTTCGAAGTCCATTCGAACTTCATCCCCTTCTTTTGCAAAGAAGTGATGGCATGTGCAACCTTGGAAAATCCCTCAATGAATCTCCTGTAGTATCCTACAAGTCCCATAAAATATCTTACATCTGTCACATTTCTTGGAGCAGGCCAATTCATAATGGCTTCAATCTTTTCAGGGTCTACTGATATACCCTCTTCTGAGATAATATGACCCAAGTACTGAATTATATCCCTGTATAAGCCACACTTGCTTATCTTGGCATACAGCTGATGTTACCTGAGCACTTGCAATGTCAGTCTCAAATGCTCTTCATGCTCTTCCTCATTCTTAGAATACACAAGAATGTCATCAAGGAAAACAAGAACAAGCTTGTCCAAATACCTACTGAAGACATTGTTCACAAGGCACATAAATGTAGCTGGTGCATTTGTGAGACCAAATGGTACCACCACAAACTCATAATGTCCATACCTTGTCCTGAAGGCTGTCTTATGAATTTCTTCATCCTTGACTCTCACCTGATGGTAACCAGACCTCAAGTCAATCTTGGAAAATACCTTTGTTCCTCTCATTTGATCAAAGAGGTCATTAATCCTAGGCAAAGGCTATTTATTCTTCACAATAACCTTGTTTAGTTATCTGTAATCAATACATAACCTGAGTGTACCATCTTTATTCTTCACAAACAAGACCGGTGCTCCCCAAGGAGACACACTCGGTCGGATATACTTCTTTTCCAACAACTCTTGCAGCTGCATCTTCAACTCTAGCATCTTCGGTGTACTCATCCTGTAGGGTGGTTTGGACACTGGTGCTGCTCCTGGCACAACTATGTCCCTCTTTGGAGGAAGTCCTAGAATCTCATCGGGAAACACATCCTTGAATTCCTGTAACACTTGATCGTCCTCCAACCTAGGAGTTTCATCTCTTGTTGGTTCCAAAACATGAGTTGCATACAACTGGCAACCTTTCCTACAGAACTTCTTTAATTGCATTGATGAAACCTGTCTTACAGAAATTACCTTTGGAATACCTTTCACAATTACTAGGTTTCCTTCTTCATCCGTGCATTCAAAAGTCTTGTTATAATAGTCAAGCTTCACTTGGTGAGCTTCTAACCAATCCATTCCAATGAGAACATCATAGGAACCAAGTGGTAGAACATTCATATCTACACAAGTGTTCAATCCATTCATAACCAATGGACACTTCTCTACCAATTCACTGACTTTTCTCTTGGTCCCAGTGGCTAGCTGGACTAACCAAGATTTTTTATGCTTTGCCTTCTTAAAAGCACAAATCTCTACTACCCTAGGAGTGATATAACTATGAGTAGAACCAGGGTCAATTAAAATAGAAACAAATTGTTCAACAATATTACTTGCAACTTCAACCACAGTTGACTGGTGATCTGCCTGGAGGTCCTCCAGTGTTGCATAAATTCTAGGGACTTCTCTGGCTACCTGATCCACTGTTTCTGCTCCCTGAATGTTATAAGCTGTCCTTACACTTTCATTCTCAAGTGGACAATATCTACGCAAGTGAGGTCCTTCACATTTCCAACATTTGAGTGGACCTTTATTTGGATGTGGCTCTTTAGGCTTTCCACCTGTCACTCCAACTGGATTACTCGCAGCTTGGGATGGTTGTTTCTGCTGATTCCTGAATCTAGAAGGTTTGAAACATTTCTTTCTTTGGTCAAACTTTTCATTCTTCTTGTCTTTCCATGCCTTATGGTAATCAGGTTTACCCTTGCTTTGCTCATAGCAATACTTAGCCTTCCTTATCGCTTCTTCAAGAGTTCTTGGTTCATAGAACTCAATTCTATCTTTGTAAGTTTGAGGAAACCCACTTAGAAATGGCTAGATATTCACTTTCTCATCTCTGATGTACTGGAAATACCTCAACAATTCCAAAAACTTATTTGCATATTCATCCATGGTCTGCTGCCCCAATCTCAGCTCATGGAACTCCTTGATCTTGTCATCATAATACCTGTCAGAAAGGTATTTCTGCCTGAAATACTTCTTGAACTGTTTCCATTTCAATTTCCTTTCACTGATCCTTTTTAATTGCTTGAAGTGTTCCCACCAAATGGAAGCTCATCCATTCAGATTGAATATGGAAACTTTGGCCTTCATGTTCCCTGAATAGTCCTGCACCTGAAAGTACTTCTTTATCCCAAGAAGCCATGCTTTAGCCTCTTGTCTAGTCTTTATCTCACCATCAAATGTATTAGGTTTAGCCTTCTTAAATTCATCTTGAGAGCGATCCCTATGATGCCTTCTTATTTTCATTTTATGAGAAGATAAGCTTGTATCTCCACTAGATTCTTCAGAGTCAGATGATCCACTGGAAGTACTTCTCCTTCTCCTAGTGCTTCTCTTAGTGCCTTCTGTCCTTGCTGTACCTCGTCCAGAGTCTATCTTTCTCTGCAACATGGCGGCATTCAATTGATGCTACTCTTCCTGGGCCTTAATCAAGCTTCTCATGGTGGTTGCAACATCTAACAGTGTCTCTTGGAATCTCCTTACATTAGATTCTATGTCATCATTTCCATTACGAACATTTTCTCCCATGGCATCTCTTGCACGCTCATAAGAATCCTGAGCATCATATCTGTCATGGGTTCTCATGACTGAACCACCTCTTGCTTTACCACACTGTTATTCCTGGAGTACTGCTCTTGGTAGTTATCTATAGTTCTGCAAATGTGTTAGTAGCAAACTGTTAGATGCCTAACATTAATATAAATCAGAACTACTTACCTTCTTCTTCTGGAAATTTTTATAAAACAACAATTATGCTAAAACACATAATTTTCTCTTTTTCTTGTTCAGTTCTGTGACCACGGACAGTCTGCTGAAATCTGCTGAAAACCGGCTGAAACTGTCTGAAAAATTGCTGAGAAATCCCTTCGAAAAACCCAAATTTCCTTAGGCCCAATCGGACCTCTTCCCAGCTATTTTTTCGATTCTACGGGGGTCAAAAGAACTACACTTCCGATCTGCATTAGCGAGCAGATCGACTATTCATCAACGGTCTGTTGCTGATTTATTTCCGGCGTTTCGGCTAGCAAAATGACTAGACTCCTGATCTATATTGACGAGCAATTCAACTGTGCATTGGGTGCATAGTCCTTTGAGCAGTTGCAACGGGGAAAATGATCTTCCTACCGTTTCCACGGGCGAACCATCTGAGCTTCCGATCGGTGATCCGATCATTAACCATTTTCTGGTGCTTCTTTTTGACTCTTCAAAGTTTTCCTCCGATTGGTCTATTATCCCACGTCTTCATCGACGACTCGTTGGTCTATTCCCTTCCGCCGTATCAGTCCTTAATCATCTATTGTTCCGAATTTCATCAGCGATAGCATGGGTTAACTTGTTGCGTCGGTGGCCGGGGGCCCTACACATCGGACGGTTAATCGTCAAGCCTTCCACAATGGTGGTCCACAATCAAACTAAATATTTTGCAACTCCTGACTTTGTCGGTGGTTGAGCCTCTAGAAGTCGCGACATCGATGCTCAGAGGCACTCTTCGTTGGGCGGTTGGTCTCTTCGATCTCCGCAACGGCGAACGCTCAACAAACTTCACTTGTAGTAGCTCATCGGCGACCGCATTCTTTGAGTATCAGTGATGTGATCAGCTAACCGTCGCCGATGGCTGATGATTCAGGGACTTAGAAAAATTTTCAATTTTTTTTTTCCTTTAGTCTTCCTTTTCGTCGCTTTGATCAGCTCAACTATCTCCTATTCATTGGCGAAATAGCTCATTCAATAGCTGCAACTGTAGGTTATCATCTTCGATCTTTTTTCGATCGGCGGCCCAACCCACTAATGACTTGCGATCGGCATCGGCAGTTAAAACTCTTCTCGTCGGAAGACTAGTGCCCTAGGCTTCCGCAACGATGGGCGCACAAACCACTATCTTCTTCTGATGACTGATGTTTTTGTCACTTGGAAAATTTTTGAACTTTCTTTACCGTTTCGGAGGTCAGAGGCTCTATCTACTGGAAGGATAGTCCTCTAGCTATCCACAACGTCGGGTCTACAAATCCCTTAATCCCTTCCGCTGTTCATCGGCGATGAATACCACTAACATGCTTCGATGGCTGACGAAGTCAACACTTAGAAAAATTTGGAGCTTATGCGCCATCGGAGGTCGCATCAACTATCCATTGGGTGGATAGTCCTTTAAGTAACCACAACGACAGATGCATCATCTGCTAACCTCCGCTGACGTTTCAACAATCGCTTCATCATAGTGGCACTGATCGTCGATGATTTTTAACACTTGGGCAAATTTTCATGGATTTCCTTGCTGCAGGTCCCCCGTCGGGTGGTCTTCCGACTAGATGATGCGATGCATCGGCAGGACTTCAGACTAAGTCCTCCGATGATCCAATGATCCCAATACTTAGAAGAAATTTCCAAAAATTCTCTTGTCATGCAGTTTTCTTTTGGGCAGTAGGCAACGTGCCTCTGTTAACTGATCTGTCATGGCCCATTCAGGCCCATGTTGCAACCAGGGATTTGATGCCATTTTGTCACGTCCCCGACCCTCCAACTGGTCAAGGGGATGCTACCTTACACTAGCATATGGGCATCTAGCCCCATAATCAAATGCATACATACAATTTTGAAGCTTGATAATCCAAAAACATGAAACATACTACAATGCATAATTGTTCATATACATAGCGGAAGCAAAACAACAACGTTCATTCATAAACACTTTAGCACCCAACATGTTCATCATCATAATTCATTAACTGTAACATGATTGCAAAGTAGATTAATCAAAAGTACTTATCTTATGTGAACTGTCCCGCAACCACCTACGTCACTGCAACGTTCCTCCCAACTATAGGCCCACGTGCTCTTTAGCCTCTCAGCAACGCTGCCACCCACGAGTCGGGCATGATTTCCCAAGGAATAAGGAACTAGCAGGCTTACACATAGCCAAGGATAACAATCCCTCAAGAATACACAGTTCATCCAAGCCAACACAGTTGGGTTTATCAGGCAAACCAGGAGCTGGGAAAGGCTAATGCTAAGCTGGTGAACTCATGGAAGAGTTAAGGACACCCACAACAAATATAGTCTGACTTCTAGGACACCCACACACACCCAACATAAGGAAATCAGTCCTTTCTCTGCAAGGCAGTCCATCAGACCTTGATCTCCCTTCCAGTGCTCTTTAGGGATTATGGAGAAGAAAGCTAGTCCACTAGTTCTGTCTGTGTGGTTCCCAAATGCACCAGGTTTTTCAAGAAGATCAGGCCTTCATCACCACTCCTATGCAGTCCTGAAGACCCACATTTGCATTCATACAGTAAAACAAGCTCTTCACTCCTTGTATAGGGGAAACAAAACCTGAGTCATTCTTGGCCCTATCATGGCCAAAACGACTCAACAGTAACCTACAGCCACTCCCAAAATGTGAGAGAGAACACAGCCAATAGAATGTAGGGGAGCTCATAGCAAACAAACAGTGTAGGGAAAACCATGGCCTTGGCTCAGCAATGAAATGACTGTCAAATTTACTCAGCCCAAGAGTGGAAGAGTAAATAGACTCTCAACCTAGGCAGAAGGAAAACATGCACCCTACAGTATGCTAATCCCAAAAGGAAATCACAGCCAACAAAAATATGGAAAACAACAACCCACGAATCAACAAAATAAACCCACAACAATTTCTCATAGTCTGGCAATGGGGGAGGAAAAACACTGACTCTATGCATGATCCCAGAGGAAAGAACACAACTACAGACTTGTAAACGGTGCGAGAGAGAGAGAGGCGAACCCCCAACAAGAAATCACACCACACTTAACTCGGCTCTGCGTGAGGAAGATGAACTGACCCCCTGTGTGTCCCTATGTGAGAGTGAACCCCAACGGCCAAGAGAGTGGCATGGTGATGGTTTCCTTACCCACGTGAAGGTGGAGAGAGGACTGGTTGAGTGATTGTGTGGAAAAGACTGACAGTCCCGCCACCCTCCACTTCCAGCAATAACTACCTCAACAACTCAGCAGAACATTAAAAATGGTGGTTGGATGAGACAAGGGAAGGTGATAAAAAATAAATAGGGTGACGACACGTGGCTTTTCCCCCATGACTAAAGGTTCATAATTTCCCCTCCTTATCATTAGGAATCATGCCCCTTCTCAATTTAGTTGCAGTGAACATAGCTGGTTGGGTTATTTAATTAAAATGCATAGTTACATGATGCCATAACTTAATATGTATGCGGCAAGTCTCGATATACTGTCGGTGACAATTCCCATCCGAACATGACATAGCCAAATCGATGGTGGGCCTTGGCCTTTAGCTCCACACCATGATTAATTACAATATTTACATATCATGTATATTTAGTGCATCGGGGTCAAAATTGAGGATGTTACAAAAAAATTGTAGAAAAATGCACGGATTTATATAAGAAAATGTGCATAGTGCATAATAAATGCCAGATCTCTTCAATGACAAATATTAAGGAGTTTCCAGGAAACGATGAACATCTGAAATATATCTAGGATAGATTATGTGAGGATGAACTAAGCATACAAAAAATTGAAGACATCACTGAAGAGGTGATAAAGAACTGGATTTCAAAGGCCTTCTTTAGTAATTACTTATTGGAGGACTTGTATAGAGTGACGCCAACCAAAATGAATGAAATAAAGTCACAACTAGCTGTGCACGAAGTGACTATAAAATTACTGGATCTTGTAGACTACAAAACCATTGTTGAAGAAGCTAATGTATGGGGCGAGTTCATTGATGAACCAGTTGGGCCCACTTAAGTTTTGTCTTATCTACATGTGGCACTTTGTGTAATTTATTTATTTTTATTTTCATTTTCCTAGTGCAAGACACTAGAGGACAGATTTTGTAAGTCAAAGATCCAGGGAAGTCCAAAAGACTGGGGTAGTCCAAAATTCATTTGTAAAAGTGTATAAATAGGAGTAGAGGATAGATTAGAAGATACTTTTCACTAGTGCATACCTGCTAAGTTATTTGTATGAAGAATTATTTCTTTTATGAATATAGGAGAACCAATTTTACTCGAGGAAGGACTGTACAAGTTTCCAAATGGATTGTGTGGATTGCTAATGCTGAACTACTTCTCATTTAGCTGCTATGCAACTGTGAGATCATTCTAACTTAATGAATTATTTCTACAATGATGAATGATTTTACTTTATGTTAGAAATCTTGTGCATATAATGAGCCATGAATATTTTAAGATTACAAAACTATCTTTGCTTATATTTCCTGCTGTAATTATGTATGTAGAATTTGAACAGCTACCTGGAGGGTTCAATATGCAACATTGCAGTACATTACTCAATTAGATATAAAATTTGCTCCACTTTTAGATAGATAGAATAGTTTAGAGTAGGCTATCCCATAGTTGTTTTTATTTTGTAGAAGTGATTGAGGAGAAAGAGCGCTAAGACAGGAGGTAAGAACCTACGCATCTCTAGTGAGGTTCTTGTTCACCGGTCACTTGCATTTCATCCTTAAACATAAAATCACATAAATGGTGGACCGGGTCATAACCGGTAAAATAGACTTAAAACACTTTAATTCTATGGTAGTCGAGCCGCTAACCGAACGGGTTCCCCACACCAAATGATGAACGATCTAGTTGGGATCGCTTGCTGTGGAGAATCCCTACTATCGGTACCTAGGAATTTTCCAGGAATCAACATGTGTTAATCAAAATTTGAAATTATTATTAGTTTTTGTAATATGAAGGATGATGAGGCTTATGCAATCATACCTCCTTTAAATTGATAGTTTTGTTGGAAATATTTTGATATGATAAGAGGTGGATAGACTTTGAGTCTTATAACAATAAGACTTGTTATCATAAGGACATGAATTTTGTTATCTTTGATTTAGTATATGAATAGAAAGTAACATGTTTTTTTCTTTGTGAAAATAAAGAGATTTAGATGTTAACTTTAAAATCAAAGGATGTCATATCTATAAACAAATTATACTCTTATATATATATATATATATATATATATATATATATTTTGTGGAGTGTGTATTAGTTAAAATATAAAGTTTTTTTTTAAGAATAAATATGTTTTTTTTCAAAAGCACTTAAATTATACGCAATTTACTTAAAAACTATGTTATAATATATATATATATATATATATATATATCATTTCCTAGTATGTTCATAATGGTTTAGGTAGTAATATTTGTTAATATTTTATATGTTTAGCTAGATATCATTAGTGTTTAATCTAATTTCGCAACAATATCATATGAAAAATCAATGAAAGAAACACAATCACAATATAGACACAGATTTATCATAGGAAACCCTCAGGAGGAAGAAAACCCAACAAAACTTCTTCTATATAGATGTATAAGATAAAACCCCAAAACATGTGCTCATTCTCCTTGCTGATCTGCCTCTCTCTCTCTCCTATGCACTATACACAACTGAGTGTGTGTGTTCAAATGACGAACACAACTCCTCTATTTATACTCTTTATGTCACTTGACTTTTACCCTAACAAGTTGGCCCCAACAAACTTACTGGGTCGACTTCACCTGGGAAGACACAAAACAATATTATATTATATTGTATTCAAGAGGGTACTATTGACCTGACTTACAGTGGAGGTTATACCTAATGACTCTTTGATGACCAAATACAATAGTAACATCCCGACAGAGGAATAAGACATCTCCCTTGGGTTACATCAGTAAAATACATTTAGAATATTCTTTGAATTTACAATATTTCAACACTCCCCCTTATCGAGATGGGTATTCTACTGACAACAACATCATCAACTATAGGAGCAAGGAGAGAGAGTATCTTCAGTAGTATCAAGGTAATAAATGTATACGCCATAGGAAGTTTTCAACAAGCATTAGTAACTGGAATTGTAACTGGAACATATTGAATATCCTCAGTACTAGAACATCATCTTCTACAACACCGAGTCTTCATCTTTTGCAATATTTGATCACTTGATCCTTTGCATCAATACTTTGATCTTCATCTTCTTGCAGCACTTGATCACTCGATCCTTTGCAACAATAATTTGATCATCATATTCTTGCAGCACTAGATCACTCGATACTTTGCAACAATAATTTGATCTTCATCTTCTTGCAGCAATCGATCACTCAATCCTTTATAGCAATCAAACACTCGATCATTTGTAGCACTTGATCACTCAATTATTTGCATCACTCAATCACTCGATCCTTTGATTAATACTTTCATCCTCTGCATCCATGCTTGATCTGTTGATCAATAACATCGTCAAAAACATCATAACCTGCAACACAGATGATCTCTTTGCGAGATGATCAATCCCTATCGCTTTTGGACATAAGTCACAGTATGATGTAATTATCATCAACCTACTCCCCCTAAACAAGGAGGATCCTTATCATTGACCAATTGGAACATCAGCAAATGAATGTAGGATCATATTGTTTTCAAATGAATATATATCTCGTCCGCAAATTAATGCAGGACCACATCATATGCAACTGAATGTAGATCTCATCCACAAATGAATGCAAGACCACATCATCTAGAAATGAATATAGATGTCATCCAAAAATGAATTCAAGACCATATAATCTGTAATTAAATGCATATATCATCCGTAAATCAATGCAGGACCACATTGTTTACAAATGAATGTAGATCTCATCCACAAATGAATGAAGGACCACATTTTCTACAACTGAATGCAGATATCATCCGCAAATGAATGCAAGACCATATTGTCTGTAATTAAATGCATATATCATCCGCAAATCAATGCAAGACCACATTGTTTACAAATGAATGTAGATCTCATCCACAAATGAATGAAGGACCACATTTTCTACAACTGAATGCAGATATCATCCGCAAATGAATGCAAGACCATATTGTCTGCAAATGAATGCATATCTCGTCTACAAATGAATGCAGGACCACACAATATACAAATGAAAGTAGATCTCATCCGCAAATGAATGCAGGACCACATCGACTACAACCGAATGCATATCTTGTCTGCAAAAGAATGCAAGGCTACATCATTTGCAAATTAATGCAAATCTCGTCAACAAATGAATGCAGGACCACATCGTCTACAAATGAATGTAGATCTCCTCCACAAATAAATGTAGTACCACATCATGTGCAAATGAATGTAGATCTCCTCTGAAAATGAATGTAGGACCACATCGTCCACAAATGAATACATGACTCATCGTAGACCATAGTTAACCTATTAGTACTAGGATCAGTATCAAGAGAGTGTTCTTGTCTACAACACCATCCTACAAATGAATGTAGGATCACTCTCTAGAAGAGAGTATCGTATGTAGGACAATTCTTAGTCGGTAAGGGCTATGATCACTCTCAAGAGAAGAGTGTTCTTGTCTGCAATACCATCCTCAAGAGAGGATACTTTCTCCCACAAGTAAATGTCAGACCTCATCAAAATATGCAGGAACACTTGGCCTTTTCTATACTGGAGCATCACTTCCATCTTATTTGTAGTGATAGTCTCATCATCACTCCCTCTTTTTAGGGAGGGTCGATACCATCAACCTTCTCCCCTTTTCCAAGGAGGGTCCATATCATCACCATTCCTCCTTGCAAGGAACGTTTGTAACATCATCATCACAGTTCGTCCCTATGAGGGAATATCTATATCATCATCATTGTTCCTCCTTACAAGGAAAGATATACATCATCATCATCACTGTTCCTCCTTGCGAGGAAATATCTATATCATCATCATCATCATTGTTCCTCCTTGTGAGGAAATATCTATATCATCATCATTATTGTTCCTCCCTACGAGGAAATTCTTTTTGGACTACACCAAGATTTTCATGAAAGTATTCAAACTTTACTTGAGACAGAGGTTTGGCAAATACAACAACAACTTACTCATCGGTAATCACATAATGGAGTTTTATAGCTCCCTTATGTACCATATTTCTTATGTAAAAAGTATCATATTTCTATGTGCTTTGATTTATCATGGAACACGGGATTTTATTCCATCTTTATACAACTCTGGTTGTCACATAGAATCACTCTGGTGTCCAACTCCAAGTTAAATAGACCTGGCATCAATTTCCAAAGCCATATTGCTTCACAACTAGAAGAACATGATGTTATTTACTCTACTTCAGTCGTGCTGAGAGAAACACTGGACTATTTCTTGATAAACCATGAGATCATGGCGTATCCCAAACAATAATATCCACTTGAGGTGCTCTTTCTGTCTGTGGCACTTCCTGCCCAATCTGAATCCATATATCCATACAATCTGTATTCATGATCTCTACCATAGTATAGTCCAAAGTATATCATACCTTTCAGGTACTTCATCACATGCTTTGCTTCTATCAGGTGACACATCTAGGTTTAACTAGATATTGACTCAGGGTGTTCACAACAAATCATGCATCAATGACCCAATAATTTGTCTATACTAACTCACTTCTACTAACTCTGATGATTCATCAGACAAAATCTTTAGGTTGGTATCCATGGGTGTGTTAATGGCTTTACAATCCAACATATCAAATATTTTTAAGATTTCCACCGCATACTTTCCCTGGTTCAGAAAGATTCATTTTGGGATTTTCCACACTTCTAGGCTGAGAAAATAGTGCATCAATCCAAGACCTTACATCTTGAATTCTTCAGCAAGATTCTTCTTGCAATCTGCAATCTGTTTTTCACTTCATGTTAGGAATAAGTCATCTGTAACCTTTAGATAAAGGTAAGGGTTAGATTTAATCTTTCTAAAACCAAAGCTTGTCAAGAAGCTGTCTATTCTTCCATGCCAAGATCTTGGATGTTTCTTCAGTCCATATAGATATTTCTTCAACATACATACGCCATTCCCTCTGTCTTCGACTTCAAATCCTTGTGGTTGTTCGATGTATACTTCTTCCTCAATCACACCATTTAGGAAGGTTGTATTTACATCCATATGGTGTAGATTCCACTTCATCATGGATGCAAGTTCCATGATGTTTATGATGGAAGCGTACCTTGGTACTGGAGAAAATGTCTCTTCATAATAAATCCCCTCTTTCTAAGAGAATCCTATGGCCACAAATCTTTCCTTGTATTTTTCAATACTTCCATCAACTGCATTTTTATCTTGTAGACCCACTTGGAAGATACCACACTTTTGTTTTATGGTTTGGGTACTATATCCCAAACATCATTCTTCAGTATTGATTGGTATTCTTTCGTCATTGATTCTACCTATTCTTTCTTTTGTATAACTTCCTCATAATGGGTAGGTTGTTGATCTACAATATCACACATCAAGGACACATAACTTGAAAATGGCTTTGATATCTTGCTTGTTCTTGTGGAGCCTTCTGGAGCTCCATATGTTTCTTCTTCTTATATGATTTCTCTTACCCAAGCATGTTTTCTCTTTCGAGATATGTCCATAGTAGGGGGTTCCTGAGGTTCTAGAATATCACAATCTTTTGATGCTTTTATTTCAAGAGAGGGTGCAATTTCTACTTTTCTGGGAGGTACATCCTTTTCATGTACTTCTTCATGCTGACACTTTATATATTTCTTAAGAGTTGTTTCTACGTCAAATGTTACATCCCTACTAATGTATATGTGATGGAATCCAATGTATATCCTGAAGGCTTTGGATTCTTCATAGTATCCAACAAATATTCCCTCCTTTCCGGGAGGGTCCAACTTTGTTCTCTTGTTTTTTGGAATGTGGATATATACTAGACAACCAAATATATTGAGATGACTCACTTTAGGCTTCTTCCCTGTGTACATTTCTTCTGGAGTTTTGAATCCAAGAGTAGTATGGGATAATCTATTCTGCACATAAATTGTTTTTCTTGCTGCTTCAGCCCATATATGCATAGGAAGCTCTTAATCATGCATCATTTTCTTCATTGCTTACATAATGGTCCTATTCTTTCTTTCTGTAACACCATTCTGTTGGGGATTGTAGGGAGTGGTTAGGTCCCTCTTTATTCCATCTTCTTTACAAAAGGATTCAAATTATTTTGAAGTATATTCTCTGCCATTATTTGTTCTGAGTGTCTTGATTCTTCTATCTGAATGGTTCTCTATCAAGGATTTGAATTCCTTGAATTTCCCGAATACTTCATTCTTTTTTTCAAGATGTATATCCATGTATTTCTTGAATATTCATCAATAAATGTAACATAATATTCTTATCCAATTAAATATGTGGAGGGTATTGGACCACATACACCAAAATGAATTAATTCCAACGTACCTTTAGTGTTTGTTCACTCTTCAAAAATGGATTCTTGATATTCTTTCTTCTTACACAACCTTTGAAAGTTCCTTCATGATCCATCTTCAAATATGGTAAGAAAATTACTACCTTTCTCACATAGGGTAATGATTTGTAGTTGATGTGAGCAATCCTTCTATGCCATAGTTTAGTTAGCTAGTTATCTCATGGACAAAGGTTGTTTCTGAATGTCCTTTGAGTTTATATAATCCTCCTTCTTCTTCACCAATGACAACTGCATGTTCAATTGGTTTTCATTTGGTCCACATGAGTACTTGTCTATCTATAGAAGCAACTATATATCCTTTCTTATCTAATGTTGAGACGGAAATTAAGTTCTTATTCAAACCTAGTACATATAGTACTTCCTTCATATTCATGGGAGTTCTAGAGTCAAGCTTGTAGTTTGCTTCACCAATACCTTTGATGGGATATTGATAGTCATCTCCTAATGATACTTTCTGAGGAGAGTTCTTCTCTTCAATTCTTGATAGAGTTTTGTTCTGTCATGTCATGTGCTTTGAAGCACCACTATCAATAAGCCATGTATCTCCTCCTAGTATTACAGACCTAGAGAGTGCAGAGAATAGTACATTTTCTTCTTTTTCTTGTATATTTCAAGGTATTTCTTCTTTTTCTTCATCCTCATCTTTAGCTATATGTGCATGATGTAATTTTTTGTTCTTCTTCTTTAGTGGACACTCTCTGGAAAGGTGTCCTATCTTGTGACATTCATAGCATTGGTATTGGGAGTAGTCTTTCTTCTAACTATTTTCTCTTTTCTTTTGAAACCTCTTGGGAGGTTGATAATCCTTATGAATTCCCTTCTTTAAGCTTGATTTTCTTCTTCCTCTCTTGGTATGGGTGGCTAGGGCTTGATCATATTCTTTGAGTAGAGATTATTTGTTAGCTACTCTAGCTTTCTCTTGGATGCAATCTTCACATACAATGTGAAACTTCATACTTTATTTTCTGACGCAAATAGTATGAATGAATGAATCTCAAGGTCTAGTGAGACCATTGAGAGAAGTCATAACTAGTTCATATTCATTAAGGGTGTCGCTAATGGCTTCTAGTTGCTCCTTGAACTGGGAGACCCTTGTGAAGTAGTCATGAATGGATTCTCCTTTACTCATCTTGTTACTCTTCAATTGAGCTCTCAAATTCATCCTTTCATTGATGTTCTTTCCTCCATACATTCTGAAAAGAGCATCATACATTTTCTTTGGTGTATCTTTGGATGACGCTTGAGGGATCAAGTGAACCTTGATAGAACCAACAATGATCCTCATTTCCTTAGTTAGGTCCTTCTTGTTCTTTTCCTTATCTTGGTATTCTTCTGGTTCTACAAATTATTCTTTTATATATTTCTTAAGATCATTCTCTTTTGGAATGATACCATTCCTATACTTCCATGCTTGGAAGTTTTCCATGCCTTCTAGTTTGTACTCAAGCTTAGTGCTTGGGGCCATCTTATCTAGGAGGTCACAAAAAATGAAATATTTTAAATTCAATACTGATTGTACCAACATATTCACTTGACTGAGGCGATTTGGTTGGTCCACTTGGTTTCTTGAGATTCCAAATATTCACCCTTCAAAGTTTGCTTGCGATATTTCGGTTTCTATAGATTTCTGGTTCTGGTTTTTTTGCAGTTTTCTAGTTCAAGGAAAGCTAGGGTTTGGATTTCCCAGGAGATCCACCCACTCAAAAAATTTGATCTATGGCTCAATATATTCTCTCTATGGAGGTGCAACTTTCTATGCAATCATATTTCCAAAATTCCAATTTTGACAGAAACCCTAATTTCTTGTTGGAGGGAGAGGAGAGAGAGTTTCACCTTGTGAAAGTTGTTATATTCAGGCTAGATATGATACCATGTTAATATTTCATATGCTTACCTATATATCATTAGTGTTTAATCCAATTTCACATCAATGTCATATGCAAAGTCACTAAAAGAAACACAATCACAAGATAGACATAGATTTATCTTGGGAAACCGTCAAGGGTAAGAAAACCTAGAAAAACTTCCTCTATATAGATGTATAAAATAAAACCCAAAAAAAGTGCTTCTTCTCCTTATTTATATATCTCCCTCTCTCCTATGCGCTATACACAAGTGAGTGTGTGTGTTCAAATCAGGAACACAACTCCTATGATTTATACTTTTTTTGTCACTTGACTTTTTACCCTAACAAGTCAGCCCCAACAAACTTACTTGTCCGACTTCACCTAGGAAGACACAAAACATTATTATATTATATTCAAGAGGGTACTATTGACCCGAATTAAAATGGATGTTATACCTCATGACTCTTTGATGACAAAATACAATAGTAACATCCCGACGGAGGAATAAGATATCTCTTTTGGGTTACATCAGTAAAATAAATTTCAAATATTCTTCGAAGTTACAATATTTCAACACTTTTTACTGTTATTGATGATTGTGATTAACATCTTGTGAGTCTAAATTTGGTGATTAATGTCTTGTGATGATCGTGATGTGTTAAACTATTTTTGTTTAAAGTTTCATGTAATTATGGATCCTTTGTAGTGCTCTGCGGGTGTTTTTAGCCACAAATGGTTATCTATGTTTTTGTGTAGCACAAGGGTGTGTTACATATTGGTATCTCTTACATGAAATTATTATTGTATACTTATTTTTTCTTAATGAAATATTTTATATTGTTCTTGCCAATTTGTTCCCAACATTGTGTTATATGTTTCTCCCTTTACTAATACATATCCTTTAACAACCCCAATAAATAAATAAAAAATTGTGATACAATATATTAAAAATATTGTTAACGAGGTTCAACCTTTAATTTTTAATCCATGTAGTTTTAAAATATACAAACAAAATATATATACTATAACAAGCCTAGAAAAACATACAAAATACAAAGTCGAAGAAAACAACGAGAAAGAAAAATAACATGACAAAAGGTGGCGACTTTCTAATCTTGGTTGATCGAGTTCTTCGACACCCTAGAGAGGGTAGTTTCAGCGGATGACCCCAATGTTTTAGCCAAATTTACCATTTTTTCAATGGATTTTCCATGCTTTAAATCCCTGAGATTTTTTTTTCTCCATATTCTTTCACAAGCAATGTAAGTTCTTCCTAGTTATTGCTTTACTCATTCTGTCTACAATTGACAGTGTTAACCAACTCTTTGAGGTATTTCACCTGGAGGGATGTTTCCTTCATCATTTATTCTATACGCGCGTCAATCGATAATTTCTATGGGACACTAAGGATTCTAATCTGTGAATGAATATCATTGAGTAGAAAATATGAAAACAATGTGTGGGAAATGGTTAACAGATATCCCCACCACCCAGACAACTACCTCTCTGCACTGGTCATTCCTCTTTATTATAAATACCATCATCGGTGATACTGAGTGTGACTATTATTTGACAATTATGGTTAAGAGAACCGAGAGGAGCTGCAAATGGATCCACAGATGGATCAGGCAGATCTGTCTTGGTCACTGAACCATAATTGTCATAATTGTCACACAATCCGACGACATGATAATTAATAGTGGATAATCTACATTTATCATGGCTAATAAACATTTAAATGTTATTTTAATTCAAAATAGATTGATAGATTTCAATTCCACACATATGACACATTTCAGATTTGACAGTCAATGATGAGTGTTGCACACAATGCTTAGATCTAGGTTAGAGTTCACATGTCTAGATTGGGTGGATCTAGATGTAGGGAAATATTGTTACCATTAGGTAAATGGTCCTATATCACACACCAAATACCTCCATGTGTGAAATTGAATCTAGGTCTAATATCTCATATTTCAATTACATCAAAAATTTAATTGATGCTAACACTCTATGAAGCACCATATGTTTTCATAATAAAAAAACTTATAGTGGCAATGAAATGATCAATTGTATGTGATATGGTTAGTCAATTCAACATAATATATTAATAAAAAACTAATCTTGACAATTGAAGGATAAAGGAAGACACGAGAAGGTTTCAAGTGCAATTTTTCCCTAGATCTTGGGTGTTCAGATGTTGATTTTGTACTGCCAGTAAAAAATCAGTGGTGAACATCCCTTGATTAAGCGTAGCCTAAACACAAATCATATTTTTGATAAAAATTGTCATATTTTAGTCAAAATGTTTATATGTGTTCCCGTTATGATTTCTATTTAATAAACCTAGGGGAGCACAGTGTGAACCTTCCTTCATTGTCTTTTTCCTTATTTGTTTGTTGGCCATAAATTAGGTGTTCTTTGATAAACCCTTATCCTTTTTTTTTCCTAAAAGGCTTGTATGATGGTTCTCTGCTTTGGAATTTGGAATGCATTTGGGACTATTTATGATTCCATGGACCCGGATGTGTTCAATGTTATCGTGAGAGACGATGGTCTGGTAACCCACCCAAAAAAAAAATTGGACGTCTGAAACCGAAAATTTTTCTTTGCCTGGTACTTTGTTTCTAAACCTGTGGAAATTTTATTTTTCATGTCTTTGATCTATGGTACAATATAGTTTGGAGTGGAATAGTCTACTCTCCTCTCTCTCCTTACTCTCGTGTGGAGACCGACTTACTAGTTTTGAGGTGGGTGATATTAAGAACAATGGGAGAATGTTAAGGGGAATAAGTTCTCTTTTGGAGGGATTGAAGGAGTCCATTGTCCGTATCAACAAATGCATGGATGAATGGAACAAGAAGCATGATATGATTCAATCCAAAGTCAAGGGATAAGCACAAAAAATATAAAATCTTCACTTTTCCAATGATTTAGAGATGCATTACAATATGGTAGTCGTGTTGTACCTAGGGATCTAGTCTCATGTTGGGTTTTGTATAGGCTCAAAAGAAATAGAAGAGGATACCTTCTAGCAAACTGATATCGATAAATGTGAAGGTACAAGTTCTCACATTGAGGGATAGGATCATAATGACCAATTCATGGATGTAGGCCACACTGGCCATGGATTTTCATAAATGTCTTCTTTAAATGTTAATGTTTTTAACACTATTACTAGGACAATTTATCTAGTAGTATATCTATAGGAAGTTTCTGGATATTCTGTAGGAGATATGGTCTTACAATGATGAAGGGTTTTTGGAAGATTTTGTTGAAACTTTGGCAAAAAATTTGTTATTGAAACCATTGTAAATCTTGGGATGTTAATGATTTCCTCATCCTTTTAATGCAAATCACTATTAAATGTTTCTAAAAATAACCTCACTTTCGGGTATATTCCAACATAATATTATAATTATCATCATATGAATTTCCATTCATCCACAAGGACCATACATTTTCAATCAAAATGATCTCTATTCATGCTCCAATATTTTCATTGTGTTGAGAAATATCATTTATAATTTTGTTCGAGAAATTACTCAGTGAACACCATTCAACACAAAAAATCATATTTCAATAAATTTGTAACATTTCTATTACGAGGAATTCAACAACATTGATTTTTTTGTAAATATTTAAAATATTCTAT
The DNA here is from genome assembly GCA_001517045.1 of Pseudotsuga menziesii. NCBI lineage: Eukaryota > Viridiplantae > Streptophyta > Pinopsida > Pinales > Pinaceae > Pseudotsuga > Pseudotsuga menziesii. The sequence continues at coordinate 143,345 of LPNX011214649.1, read as the reverse complement.
TTAATCTAGAAAATTAACTGAGAACTATTCCATTAAATTTGGAAAAAATAATCCAAGCAACTATTTCCTCAATAAATATTTTTCATTAGTATGTAGGCATTCAGAATATGCCTAATTTCCTAAATGTTAAATCTTTGAGACATTGAGATATATTATGTATGAATGATCCAATGAAGTTGAACAGACTCTTACATGTTATGCTGCAAGAGGTTCTCTATCTATATTGGAGGTGACCAAAGTAGTACAAAGATATGTATTATCAAATTGTACATATCTAGGAAAATAAGATATGTACTCTTAGATTGTTATATAGGAAAATAAGATTGCACAAATGGAAGGAAAAACATGAGGAATGCATGATAAAAATAGTTTTAGTAATGTCAAATCAACAAGTGACCATGAATATGGAAAACACTGGATTGCTAGGTACAACAATATCATTATAGGTAGGAGTGTGAAAGCCAGTCTTATAAGAAATCAATCTTAAATAAATTATTATTAGTATGTTTGATATCCAACAAAGATATAAAAGTTGAGCATAATATACCAATCTAAACGTTTTAATTCGATGCCTAAGGACACCAAGTTACCCATTTCCTGCAACCTTATGGGGTGGGAGGAGTGGGTGAGTTGTTGATCAAAGGGAAGTGTTGTGAGCATCTCATCAGTGGAGGGAGGGTGCCTCCTTTGCATTGTCTAAGTTGACACTAGTTTACTAGAAGATAATAATAATATGTTTGTGTTGAATTGTTTACATATTAGTGCGTTTAGGAAGCACCAGGGAGGAGTTGATCATTTATTTTTGGTGTTCAGTGGGGGATGTGTTTTGAGAAAGAAAGATACGATCCTAAGTATGTTGAATTTATCATGTATATTACGGCTAGGCAATTTTAAGATGGGTATTTAAAGAAGGTTGCCATACCATTAATACAGATTAACTCACATCCAAGTACATCAATTAAGAGTGTGTAAATGGGGATTCAATTCAGTCCATTACGATGGGCAATGTCTCATTTTGAAATAAACAAAGTGTCCTATAAGAACTAGTTGAATCGGACAAGTAGAAAGTGGAGGAAACTAGGTCTAGAAAGAGCAGTACATAAGGAAGCTTTGGTATAGATCTCTCTTTGTCAACAATGTTGATTTTGCAAAACTAATAACTCCATGTAATAGTTCCAACCAAATCTAGAAATAACCATGTTTGAGCATTAATTTCACCAAGAGAAGAAAATGATAAGAATTCTAAATGCATTGGACTATTAAGAGTTAGATATTGAAACTAAATTTTCATGGATTTTAGTCGAACTTTGTATATGTCTTCATTCTCATTGAATATTAATGATTAAGGTATCTATAAATAAATTATCAGTTAAGATATTTTTTTCAAGATTATGTGTGTCAAGGTCAATCTTTATTTAATAATCCAAGGAACTATTTTCTCCATTAGAATTTTTTTATTACTTTTAGTAAAAATTTACTCAATCAATTTATTATTACTTTAGTAATAGTATTCAAGCATTCAAAAGTAAATATTTTCTCAATTAAAACTACATGGATAGGCCATAAATCATGAATCTATGAATATCCATAATTTCATAAATGTTAAGAATGGTGAGACATTTGAGATATATTATATAGAAATAATGCAATGAAATTGCACATGGCATATTAATTTCATGATGTAGTGCAAAAGGTTCTATGTCTAATATATTTGAGGCAGCCATAGAGTTTGAAGTCATTCATTTTCCTGAATAATCTACATAAAAACTCGTAATAAAAAATTCTAAGAATTTTCTGTTGAAATGCATCATACTAGTTTATATGTAGTTTTATTTCAAAATTTGTATTTCACATTTATACACTCATATTATTATGGTATAAATAAGTAAAAGCCAATGAAGTAACTCTGTACTTTGTTGACTTATATGGGATGAATCCATCTATGGCACATCTCCAATGACTTTGAATAGTCCACTTGGTTCTCATTATCAATTAATTTTCTTTAAGAAATGCAATTTTATTTACAACATTTTTTTTTCAAAATTGCATATCACATTTATACATTAATATTAAAGCATATTATAGGAAAATTTAAAGTCATTAATTAACTTTGTTCCGTGTTGGTTTATAATAAGATATTATTGAATTTACAAATGTTAATTGATTTAAGTATGCAAATTTATGAAAATTTATGGATTGGGAAATCAAATACTGTATACTTCAAAAAGTTCTACTCGTTTACCTATGACACAACATGTTAATATTGCATGAATTGTCCACTTATCATTTATTATCAAGTAAATTATTCAAAGTAAATCATCAAGTATATTATTCAAATTCCACTTGTGAGTTGTTTGTACGAATGGTATGAGAGAGTAAAATTGATCTTTAAAAAAGGAGAATAAAAGTCAACAAATAATTGTGCCCGGATAGTTCATATGAGATTATTTTAATTAAAAATAATAAATTGAACATGCAATTAAAAAGAGTATACAATAGAAAAATACTTAGAGCGGTGCAACAAAGTCAATGCAAAAGAAATTTTTATATATATATATATATATATATATAAGGTTTGGATACCATCAAGTGTGGATCAAAGATGAAGACATCTTTAAAACCCTGTTTAGGACATGTTATGGTCACTACGAATTTTTTGTAATGCCTTTTGGGTTGACAAACGCACCTGCAAAATTTATGTGCTTAATGAATAATACTCTAAGTAACTATTTGGATAAGTTTGTAATTGTCGTAATCGACGACATACTGATTTACTCAAAGAATGAACAAGAACATGAAGAACATTTAAAGATAGTTTTACAAGTTTTAAGAGAACAAAAACTATATGATAAGTTCAGTAAATGTGATTTCTTTAGGATAAGATTCAATATCTATGACACGTAGTGTCCAAGGATAGAATCTCTGTCGACCCCAACAAAATTAAGGCTATCATTGAATGGCCAATTCCTAAAAATGTAACAGACTTAAGATCATTTATGGGGATTACCGGTTATTACCAAAAGTTCATAGAAGGATTTTCAAGGATAGCCTACCCCATAACTTCACTACAGAAGAAAGGTAAAAAATTTGAGTGGAATGAAAAATGTATGGAAAGTTTTAACAATTTAAAACATCTGTTAACTGCCGCCCCTATCCTAAATATTGTTGATCCTTTTAAGGATTTTGTCATATGTACCGACGCTTGTTAAGAAGGATTAGGCGTGGTGTTAATTATACAAGAAAATTATGTCATGGATTATGAATGTAGAAAACTAAAAGAGCATGAAAAGAATTACGCTATGCACAACTTAGAACTTGCTGCAATTATACATGCTTTAAAGCTATTGCGACACTACCTCATCGAAAGAAATTTTATGTTAATGTCAGATAACATAAGTTTAAAATATCTATTTGACCAACAAAATTTAAATGCTAGACAGGTCAGATGGATGTATTTCTTAAGTTAATATGACTTTGCAACAAAAACACCTAAAGGGAGAAGAAAACAAAGTTGCAGATGCTTTGAGTCGTCACACAAACTTACTTTTTGCAAGCAACATTTATGAATCTTATCTAGAGGATCAGATCTTAAATTCAGAAAATTCTGATAAAGAATAACAAAAGTTAAAAGAAAAACTACTAAAAATGATAAGAACCAGATAAAAACCGAGTTTAGCCTAAATAAAAGAGGTTTACTATTTCATAAAAATAGGTTGTACATACCAAATTCATCAGAAATCAAATTAACAGTCATGAACGAGTTGCATAAACGACCTTATTCATGACATCCTCGATACCAGAAGATGATCACCATGATCAGAAAGGACTTCTTTTGGCCTAACATGAAGAAAGCGGTAGCAGAGTACTTAGCTAGCTGCATCGAATGCCAACAAGTAAAGGCAGGACACCAACATCCAGCAGGGTTATTGTAACCACTACCGATTCCAAAATGGAAGTGGGAAATAATTGGCATGGTTTTATAACAGACCTACCTAAAAATTTCAGGAAATATTATTCAATTATTGTTGTAGTCGATAAGTTAAGTAAAGAAACTCATTTTATTATTGTAAAATCTACCTATAAGGTTGTTAACATTGCATATATTTTTATGAAGTATATTTTCAGGTCACATGGTGTACCAAAGGCAATAGTCTCTGATAGAGATGAAAAATTTACACGAAAAGTCTGCAAAGCTTTTTTTAAAGGGTTAGGTACACAATTGAACTCTGGTACTATGTATCATCAACAAACGAATGGGCAGACTGAAAGGGTGTTGCTACTGCAATTGCTTCCCCCAAACAATTTACATTTTAGGGCCATTCCTTCCATTTTTTATTTTAAAATCACAGTTACACATGTTTCCCAACTCAGATAAGCCCTCCTTGCATACCTAGTATTTCCTAGAAGCTTGAGCAGAAGAATTTTCCTAAGCCTAAAGTGTCAATTTGGTAAAAATCCTTAGGCACAACCTTGCAAACATGCCTTATATGAAAAAATATGCTTTCGATTTTAGATCAACGACCAAGGACAAATCCGAAAAAATCAACAGTCAAGGAAAAGGGAGGAGAGGAAAAGGCAGAAGCAGAAAGATCAAAGTTAACCTCAAGAAAGTTGAAATCTTGCTTTTCAAAGTACACAGTCCAAGTTTCGTTTTGTTTTTGGTCATGAAAGTTGGAGAAACCCCAGAAAAGAAGAAAGCGGAAAGATTAAGTTTAACTTAGAAAAAGTTGGAGTCTCGCTTTCCGAAATCCGAAGTCTGTGATGCACTTTGTTTTTAGATCGCTGGTCCAGAAGGCTTCTGCGAATATCAACGGCTCGTAAAATAAGTAGAAAGCAGAAATTGGAAATATGCAAATATGGTTGTGAAAAGTTAGAGTTCCACTTTTTGACAGCCATAAGATCGACAGTTCAAAGAGCTTCCGCATAAATCAACGATCCAGAAAGATCCCACAACAAAAGGTGGAATCAGAAGGGCGAAAGTGGAAAAGCGGAAACAAAAATATAGAAGTTAATCTTGATGAAAGTTTGCGAACTCGCTTTTCGCAATTCGTGGAAGTAGAAAAGAGGAAAGCAGAAAGATTGAGTTTAACTTCGAAAAGATGACATCCTGCTTTATGATTTCCGCTTTCTACTATTTCACGGAAAGGAGCTATCAGGGTTGCATGATCTAAAAGATCAAATCAAACGTGATCCATCTTTTGAGATGATATGATCCATTCAATATTTGTTTTGTTTTTAATTATGAACCATTGGGGAAATTGAGAAATATTTCTCTCGAAGCTTAAATTTAGCCAAATTTCTCATCATTAAACCTACATTTGGAAAATTATTGTTGTTTCCAAATAAGATATATCTCTCATCAGTGTCTTCTTTATGTATCGTGGGTATTATTGCTCACCAAGTTCAAATACAGGAAGCATGAAACAGATGTAGAAGCAGACAATTAATCACCAAGAGATAGCACACATGGAGGTGCAGCAACGTGACTCGTTCTTGATACAACCAAATACGATGTTATCGCTTGAGAATACAACACATAGGCTGTGTGTATTTCAAGCAGGGAAAGGCCCGTATATTTTTTTTATGAAACCGTTTGTATTCTCCTAGGTTAGCAAATAAAAAGCTTGGGAATATCTAGGGTTAGAGGAGATGAAAGGTCACAGCATGGCAGATACAGATAGTAATAAATAGGGTTGTAGAGCACCATAGAAAGGATTTTTGGCTAGTGAAGATAATGTTGGGATATTTTGTAAAAGAGCTAGCTCTTTGCTAATAAGAAGGATCAACTTGCTGGAACAAAGGACTGAATAAAGATTTACTAGGAATGTGTGGAATGCATCCTGTAGAACTATTTCTTCTTGCTTCTGTACATCATATAGTGAGATTGTTCTAACTTCCTGGAACTAATTCTTTGGTTATGAATGGTCTGTCGTCTGTATAAATTTATGTGTAATGAAAGGGTGATAAATGGTTTAATTATATCACAACTATCTTTGGTATTCTTTCTGCTGTGAATGTGATTATTGTGTTGGAACAACTATCTGTTAGACTTATATGAAAATTTTCAGTATATTACTCTAAAATCTAAATTGATCCATGCATGGATAGAATAGATTAGTTTTAGAATACAATAGACCTGCATTTAGCTTAGGCATCTACATTTTATCCATTTAAACAAAAAAATACATAAACGGTGGACTGGGATGCAATGGGTAAAATATTTAAACAACTTAATCTACGGCAGGAGGATCGTAAACTGGATGGATTCCCCACACTAAAAGGTGGATGATATAATTGGGATTGTTTAGCGGGGAGAATCCCTACTGTCGGTACCTTGTATTTTTCCAGGAATTAATAGATTTGGCGTTAGAAGGAGGGCCTAAGCAAGTGCATGGATGGTAGAGGAAATCCGTTTTTCAGAGAAGATTGCACTGGAACAACATCTGAAAAGACTTTCCCTGAATATTTTATCCTTGAATTCAAATAAAACAAAAAGATAGGTTATGGGGAAGAGGAATCACAACGTTGTATGTTGCCCCATTTGAGGAAGTAGATCAGTTGAGGATACATACAAGATCCTAAGTTAAGAAACTTGGGGGGTTAAAAGTTATTCATGCGTTACCTAGAAGGAAAGATTCTAGGAAAATAGCTTCATACACTAAGGATTCAATACTTGTGGAAAATGTGGAAGAACTGGTAGACCTGTCTATCCAATAAATTGTTCAACCTCTTGATCAATTGGGTCCAGAATCCCCTGCATTTTTAGTATTCAGTCAATCTCCACCATAGTCTCCCCCTCTAATTATGACTGGAAATGTTAATCAACCCGCATGGAGAGAAAGAACGAAACTCAACCTGGCCGCTCCATTGCATGATTTACCTAAGCACCCAGAAAGAGTATTGCCAAAATTTGATCTTGGAAAGGGTGTTTCTGCTGAAGATCACTTAATTTTTTTTTATCTGGATTTGAATATTTTAAATGTTGAATATGAATATGTTGTTTGCATACTTTTTCCATATAATTTTGAACCTAAAGCATCTTCATGGTACTTTAGTTTGCAATCTAATTCAATAGTAAATTAGGATGGTTTTGAAAAGGCATTCTTAGGTAAATTCGGCAACCAGAAAACTGTAGCCACTCTCATGAAAAAATTACTGTCTATGAGGATGAAAAAGAAAGAAAAGGTCCAAACATTTAATAAGAGATTCACCACTTTATTGAATAGCTTTAGTGCTACAACAAAACTAGCTGATGAGTCTCCTATAGAATATTATACTACAGGATTTTATCCACCAATAACAATGTTTGTAAAAAGGGGTTGGTAAAGTTACAATGGTAGAAAACTATCAAGATCTAAGAAAGTAGACGCAGATATGGACAATATCACAGAGGCATAATCTAGAAACTGAGTCAAAACATACCACAAGCAAAAGGCCTTTGTTGTTAACTAATCCCATAGAAGAACACTTTAATGAGTTGGAAAATGTGGTGAAAATGGTGCGAAAATTGTCCAACAAAATAGTATACTTGGAAAAGGATAAGAACGAACAAACCATAATGTGAATCAGTTGGAAGGAAAGAACGAACCTGTGAATTTCTCATCTTCAGTTTTGGGAAATTATTTTTTGGAGCTTGAACCAGGAAATTATCAAGCCAAACAAGTCAGTCAGGAATCATATATGAAGTTTGTTCTCCTTCGATTTTCACGGATTGATGATATTGATTGTAATATAGTAGACTTAGTTACTAATGTAGGAGATGCTACTATCTATGTAGATTTATAAGATATATTTTGGGTTTCGTATTTTGATGGTTCTAAAACACAAGAGGGATCAGGGGCTGGTTGTGTCCTTGTTGATCCTGAAAAGAATAAATATTTCCTCTCTTTTAGACTAGAGTTTGAATGCACACATAATACCGCTGAGTACGAAGCTCTAGTTCAAGGTCTGAAGAAAGCCATTGGGTTAGAAGTAAAAAATTTGAAAGTTTTTGGTGATTCTGAGATAGTTGTTAGACAAGTAAGAAACACCATTCATTGTTTATCTCCACATCTTAAAGGATACCATTTCGAGGTATGGAATTTGATTATGCACTTCAATGCTTACAATATAAATGCAGTACCTAGATTGGAAAATGTTGCAGCTGATTTATTAGCTACTTTTGCATCTATATTAGTACCAAATAATAACAAGTGTTCTATTGAATTGATTTTCAGGCCATTAGTACTTGACAATATTACAAATATAGGGGTATTCGATGACGATGAACAGATTATCAATTTTTTTACAAATGAATAATATTTTAAAGAATCAATAATTGATGAAGAAGAACATTTGTCAAGTTTAGAAAATGAAGATACAATTAAGGGAAATTTCATGCCTAAAGAGGTAAGAACCCTCGAAGGGATGTTTGATGTGCAAAGTAAATTTCGGAAACCAGCCAATGTGAAGATGAACAGTTCATCAATGCAATATGAGCTGGGAAATATGGGATCATAAGCCGAACCCAAATATGCCAATTTGGGAAAATGTTCCTCACCTAGAGAAATAAGTAAGTTCACTAAGTTGTTTCAACAATATAAAGATATCTTCACCTAGACGTATGAATATCTGAAGACTTATGACACTCGCATCATCTAGCATGTGATTCCCATCAAAACAAGAGAAAAATCATTTCAGCAAGAACTTAGAAAGATGCAGCTGAAGTTAGGGCCTCTGATCCAAAATGAGGTAAAGAAGTTACTAGACGCAAAGACCATATTCAAGGTTCGACATTCTGAATGGGTGGCTAATCTAGTCCTGGTGAGACAAAATTCAGGATAAATAAGGTTGTGTGTTGACTCCATGAACCTAAAGAGAGCATTAGATAAAGATAGCTATCTGGTTCCACCAATGGAATAGATTTTTCAAATGGTTTCAGGATCATAAATGTTCTCCCTATTAGATGGATTTTCAGGTTATAATCAAGTATTAGTGGTCGAACAAGACTGATTGAAGACAATGTTTCGTACAAAGTGGGGAACATTCACTTATAGAAGAATGCCTTTTGGCCTCATGAACATCGGAGCCACATTTTAGAGGGACATGGAAATTGCATTTAGAGGTTTAAGTGGCCACTATGTAGTAGTGTACTTAGATGATGTAATAGTTTTCTCCAAGAGAAGAGAATACCATGTTTTTCTCTTGAAATAGAGTTTTGACCACTGTAGAAAATATGGTATATCTCTAAACCCAAAGAAGAGAATCTTCGCAGTTCTTGAAGGAAAATTGTTGGGACACATTATCTCAAAGAAGGGGATCTCAATAGATACAGAGAGAGTTAAGGCTATAACTCATATTCCCATGCCTCATAATAAGAAATCTATTCAATCATTTATGGGCACAATAAATTTTGTTCGGAGGTATGTCCCTGATTTTTCTCAAATTGTGAAAGCTTTGCACCAAATGGTGAAGCAAAGTGTAAAATTCAAGTGGACTCACATTGAGAAAGTTGCCTTAAAAGATATCAAAATAGAAATAGCTCATGCACCTTCTTTGAGGAGTCCAAAGTTTGAAAAAGACTTTATTTTATATACTTTTGCTTCAGACAACTCTCTCGCAGCAGTGCTTACGCAGAAAGGAGAATTGGGAGATGAATACCCAATATCATTCATGAGCACTGGATTACAAGGGGATGAATTGAATTACCTAGGTGTGGACAAACAAGAATATGTAGTTTTCAAGGCAGCAAAACAATTCAGACCCTATATTTTAAAACATAGAAAAAAAGTTGTAGTTCCTCACCCCACTGTTAGGTCTCTTTTTCTGCAGAAAGAATTGGGTGAGTGAAGAGGGAATTGGGTGAATTTCCTATAGGAGTATGACCTATAATTAAAACCATATACCATCATCAAAGTTCAAGGGTTGTGCAAGTTTCTAGTATAAAATCACATTGATAAAGATTATGATTGGGAGAATAAAGTTGGATTGAACTTGATTGATGTATGTCATATCTTTATTGCTCTTGAACCTTGGTACATATATATGGTGTACTATCTTCAACAAGGATATCTACCGGAGCATTGGAACTCCAAGTAGAGAAGGGCACTTCATTTGAAGCCAGCCTCCTATCAAATAATGAATGAGGTGCTTTTTCAAAAAAAAAATTATGATGGAGTTTTTCTCAGATGTCTAGAGAGAGAGGATGCCTCTAAAATAGTCAAAGAATTGCATGCTAGACCAGTGGGAGGAAATTATTCAGGGGATACCATAGTTCATAATATATTTAGAAATGGATATTACTAGCCAACATTGTTTAAATATGCCCATTCCTATGAAATAAAATGTGATGTATGTCAGAGAATTTGTGGCAAATTGTCAAAAGCGGCGGGACCGCTACAACTAGTTACTATTTCATAGCCATTCGAACAATGGGGTATAGATGTTATTGGGGAAATCAATCTGAATTATTCATTACAACATTGGTATATCCTTACATATACATATTATTTCGCATGATGTGTTGAAGTTATTCCATTGTTCAAAGTGAACGAGGATGCGGTCATCAACTTCCTCCAAGAGAATATTATGACTAGGTTTGGAATTCCAATTTCCCTTGTTTTTGATAATGCATCTTATCTCTCATATGTTAAAATCACTGAGTTTTCTTATGAAAAACGAATTAAATTACATTACCAAGAAAATTATTATCCTCAGGGAAATGGTTTAGCAGAATCAACAAATAATAACCTTATCCAAATTTTGAAGAAAACAGTTATTGAAAATCATAGAAATTGGCACTCAGCCCTTCCAAATGCACTATGGGAATATAGGGTCACCCCAAAGAATTCATTAGGAGTGTCTCCCTATACTTTGGTATATGGAAAACAAGCTATTTTTCCATCAAACATTCTGCTCCCATCTTTGCAATTAGGTCAAGCATCAAGGGGTTTTAGTAGCGAAGTTTTACAAGCACGAATTGACACTTTGTTAAAATTGGAGGAATTATGACAAAAGGCTAAAGATAATTTCAATCAACATCAAGTTATCATCAAAATATGGTTCGACAAAATAAAATCTTGTATAAGAAACTTTGATGTAGGAGACCTAGTTTTGAAATGGGATAATCTGCATGCAAAAAAGGGAAAACACACAAAGTTCCAACATTTATAGATTGGCCCTTATCTAATTGCTGAAAAGTTAGGCCCTGCAACTTACAAATTGCAATATTTACAAGGACAGGAATAAATTCTTCCTGTAAATGGCCTTTGTCTCAAACATTACTTCACTTAAGTTGTAGGAACACTTTGTACATATTTAGAACTCTATTTTTCTTGATTTTTTTAGTTATTTTATTTTCCTGTTTGTTTCACCTTATTTCATAGCCTTAGTTTGTTCGCTTTTAATAAATCGGCTCAATTTTTTGTTCTTGGAAGCATAGGAATTTGATTAAAATTTTGGATGTCAAGAACTGCTTATGGGAAACAAAAAATGGTAAAGTTCGATCATAATGATATTCTTTAACTGTTGATAGACAATGGAAAGGGAAGATAATATTTAGTCCCAGGTTTGAATCATTATAACCCCTATGAAATAACCAAGACTCATGGTGTGTAGAGTACTATCTTGGGGTTTCATCCATTCTCACATTAATACTCATCTCAGGAAGCATATCATGATGGTCCCACATAAAGGAAACAGGTTTGATGGATGTATGGTATTCAAAATGATCCCATTGCTACAAATCAAAGAGGCCAGAAGGCTTAGATTGAAAAGTCAATTTTCCAAAATATTCAGTCTTCAATTAAAAGAAATGATGCTGAAGAAATAAATCATTAGAACAAAAAGGATGTCAAAACAATAAATATAAGGAAGGTTCTTCTCCTTTCGTGAGCATGATGAGAAAAAAAACTTGTCCCTCACACAAAAGGACATTGTGGATGGAAGAACCTGTACAAAATTCTCAAAGTAAAAGAAGCAATCAAGGAAGACTCAAAAGACATTTTAATTCATAAAGAAAGCATCAAAAGAATGCATATAGCATGGGAATGAGGAAGAAATGAATACATCTGGCTTACTCTATTACAATCTTGTGGAGTTGTATCTGGTGGAAACTTAAAGACAAAAGGTAAAATGAACTCCATACTCTAGCACGAGGAGATTTATCAAGACACTGAAGTCTTGGTTATGTTACTCCCAAAGGAATGGTATCAAATGTGATTCTTGAAAGTTGCATCCCTGAATAAATTTGGTTTAAAATAGTCTCAGAAAATACATTCAAGTAATAACTGAACATTCACAGTACAATACCATATGGCAATATTTTTGTTCAAAGAATTTTTTTTCAAAGATCTATGTTCATCCGCTAGTTGCCAATTGTTGCTACTGCAACTGCTTCCCCAATTTTTTTTACATTTTAGGGCCCCTCCTTCCATTTTTTATTTTAAAAGCACACTTACACATATTTCCCAACTTAGATAAGCCATCCCTACATACCTAGTCTTTCCTAAAAGCTTGAGTAGAAGAATTTTCCTAAGCCTGAAGTGTCAATTTGGTAAAAATCCTTAGGCGTGACCTAGGAAACATGCCTTATATGAAAAAATATAGTTTCGATTTCATATCAATGACCAAGGATGAATCCAAAACAATCAAGGGTCCAGGAAAAGGGAGGAGAGGAAAAAGCGAAAGTGGAAAGATAAAAGTTAACCTAGAGAAAGTTGAAATCTCACTTTTCGAAGTACGCAATCCGAGTTCCGTTTTGTTTTTGGACATGAAAGTTGGCGAACCCGCTTTTCGATTTTCGCTTTCTGCAATCCGCAGAAGCAGAAAATCGAAAAGTAGAAAGATTAAGTTTAACTTCAAAAAAGTTGGAGTCTCGCTTTCTGAAATTTGAAGTCCGTGATCCACTTTGTTTTCATATCGATGGTCCAGAAGGATTCCATGAAGATCAATGGCTCAAAAAAGAAGCAGAAAGCGGAAAGTGGAAATATGGAAATCTGGTGACAAAAACTTAGAGTTTTGCTTTTCGATAGCCATAAGATCGACAGTTCAGATACCTTCCACATAGATCAACGGTATATATCCCACAACAAAAGGTGGATCGGAAGGGTGGAAAGCAGAAAGGGCATATTTTCGGTCATGAAAAGTTGGAAGTCCGATTTCTGAGATCTGCATCCTGTAACTTGATTTCAAATCGACGGCTAAGAATCACTTTGAAATAGATCAACAGTCCAGAAAGATCCCGCAACAAAAGGAGGAATCGAAAGGGCGGAAGCAGAAAATTAGAAATGGAAAAATAGAAGTTAATCTTGATGAAAGTTGGAAAACTCGCTTCCGATTTCTGCTTTCTACAATCTGCGGAAGCAGAAAAGTGGAAAGAGAAAAGCGGAAAGATAAAGTTTAACTTCTAAAATATTACATCCCTCTTTTCGATTCCGCTATTTCATAGAAAGGAGCTGTTGGGGCCGTATGATCTAACAGATCAAATCAAACCAGATCCATCTTTTGAGATGATCTAAGCCATTCAATATCTGTTTTGTTTTTAAATGTGAACCATTGGGGAAATTGAGAAACCTTTCTCTTGAAGCTTAAATTTAGCCAAATTTCTCATCATTAAACTTACAATTGACAAATTATTGTTGTTTCCATATCAGATATATATCTCATTATGTATTCTTTATGTATCACAGGTATTATTGCTCACCAACTTTGAATATGGGATGCATGAAACAGACGCATAAGAAGAGAATTAATCACTAATAAAAAACACACATGGAGGCGCAACAACGTGACCGGTGCTTGAGCCAACCGAATACGATGCAATCGCTAGAGAAGCTAATGCATATGCCAAGTGTATTTCCAGCAGGGCAAGGCCCGTATGATTTTTTTTTATGAAATTGTTTTTATTATCCCAAGTTAGCAAATAAAAAGCTTGGGAATCTCAAGGTTTATAGGAGATGAAAGGTCACGATGTGACAGATAGAGATAGTAATAAATAGGGGTGCAGAGCAACATAGAAAAGACTTTTGGCTAGTGAAAAGAATGCTGGAGTATTTTGTAAAAGAGCTAACTCTTTGCTAATAAGAAGGATCAATTTGTTGGAACAAAGGCCTACATAGAGATTTACTCGGAATGTGTGGAATGCATCCCGTAGAACTATTTTTTCTTGTTTCTGTACATCATACAGTGAGATTGTTCTAACTTCCTGGAACTAATTCTTTAGTTATGAATGGTATGTTGTCTGTATAAATGTCTGTGTAATGAAAGGGTAGTAAATGGTTTAATTATATCAGAGCTATATTTGGTATTCTTTCTACTGTGAATGTGATTATTGTGTTGGAACAACTATCTATTAAACTTATATGAACATTTTCAGTATATTACTCTGAACTCTAAATTTTCTCCCAACAAGGATAGAATAAATTAGTTTTAGAATACAATGGACTTGCATTTAGCTTAGGCATCTGAATTTCATCCATTCAAATAAAAAATTACATAAACATTGGATCGAGACGCAATCGGTAAAATATTTAAACAAATTAATCTACGGTAGTCGGACCGTAAACCAGAAGGATTCCCCACACCAAATGGTGGATGATCTAATTGGGATTCTTTACCGAGGAGAATCCCTATTGTCGGTACGTAGAACTTTTCCAGGCATCAATAGAGGGTAAATCAAGTCCTAGAAGACATGCTAAGAATGTATGTAATGGAAAAACCAGGTAAGTGGGAATACTACCTACACTTATCAGAATTTGCTTATAATAATAATTTTCAAGTATCAACAGGTATGAGTCCTTTTCAAATTATGTATGGACGCAAATGTAATACTCCAATTTCTTAGGGAAGTCGAATTGATAGGTTAATGTTAGGACCTAATTTTTTAAAGGATATGGAACTAACCGTGAAATAGGTGCAGTAAAACTTGAAGGCTTCCCAAGTCAGGAAGAAAATTTATGTGGACCTAAAAAGTAATTCCTAGAGAGTTCAAGGTGGGTGAACATGTGTACCTGAAGGTAAAACCCAAGAAAAGTTCTTTGATATTGGGAAAGTATTCAAAGTTGGCACCCAGGTATTGTAGTCCATTTGAAATTTTGGCTAAAGTAGGGTCGGTTTCATACCAATTAGCCCTACCATCCACTGTTAAAGTGCATAATGTTTTTCATGTTTCTATTTTAAAAATATATATGCATGATACTATTCATGTGATCAATTGGAATGTTATACAGATGGAACCCGGAGGAGAATTTCAGGTGGGACCGAAGCGTATTATTGACAGGAGAGAACTTTTACTCCGGAACTGTACCATTGGATAAGTCAAGGTGCAATGGAAGCACCATAGTCCGGAAGAATCTACTTGGGAATTGGAAAGTGTTATGCGGGAGGCATATTCAATCCTATTTGAAGATGAGGAAATGGTAGAATAAAGCAGAAAGTTAGTAACACTGAGTACGATGTTATCCTCTAAGGGTAGGTGTATGTAATGCAGCAAAATTAATAATTTATTTTTAATTTCTACAAAGATATTTTATTTATTATTTTTGAAAGAAAATAAAAAATAAAACAATTGTAATGAATTATTTAGTTATTAATAAAAAGATACTGAAGGAGACATAGATGTGATAACTGTTGAAGAGTGTTTGCTAAACTACAAGAGTGAAATACAAGTGGTTGTATCCACTAAGTGATAAATCGAGGTGCAAGAGGCATCTTCCCCAAAATCAGGTCACAACTCCTAGTTGAGTGCTAAAGAGCAGAGGCTCATAAATGACCAAGTCCTAGAAAAAATACTATATAAGAGTATGTCCATTAGCAAGCAGTAGGCTAGCATTGGACGAGGATTGAACCTGATAATGCAAGAGATGGTGCATTAGTGGATTTTTCTCTTGTTGTTCAGCAAACAGGATCGGGGTTCTAGAGCAAGTGATTTGGCTGCTCTAGGAGTTAGTTGGGCGGGATGACTATTCCATCTTTGTTTTCCCAGCAGTGGTTCCAGGTTCTTATTTTGTTGCTTATTATTGATTTTAGTTACAGTAGAATGTGTAATGTAACTTTCAATCATAGTTATACTTCTAGGCGGGAATTTTTATGCATTTGTGTAGAACAAATATCCATGTTTATGTATTATATCATATCTGTAACAATGCTAGATTATTTATTAATGCATCTAAGATCGGGAATCCATACCCAAATCAAATATTTCTAGCAATGGTATTACTGTAGTAATTAGTATTTTTTTAGCATAAGTATTTAGATCTAGCTATTGTTGATATGTTATGGTTTCAAACCTCAACACTCACTTCTTTTAAATTATTTACATGACTGTAAAGTATTCCTGCTAAACTAATCTCATAATATAGAATAGATAGAGTTAATTTACGATCAAGACAAATAGGGATAACATTCACTAGATATTATAACAAAGTTACAGTCAGAGCATAGGAACAATTAATATCGAATATTACAGTCAATTAATTCTTTGTGTAAAACTTAGTCTGAAATGCTATGAGTTGGATGGTTCTACTATCCATTTGTAATTCGCAACTTTATACAGATTTATAATTTATTAAAATAAACCTCGTCTCATAAACCCTTGTACAAATCGAGACTATTCATATTGGGATCATTGGGGATCAATTTAAATATATATGAATGTTTTAATCATGGAAATCATCAAATAAATAATTATAACTTATTCAACTAATCAATTATATATTTACAAATATCCGACCTAATATTACATTATCAGTTAACAACCGGATTTTATGGGGATCATTATAATCCACATTACGACTTTAAATAAAGATGTCCCAACTATTCACAGCATCGATCTTTCTTTCCCATGCCTCGTAATAAGCCCATCATAGATGCCCACCGAGTGTTAATAAAGTTTAGTAATCATATCTAAAATAATCTTACCAACTTACTCAGGGCGATAAGTCCATCGAAGGATGGAAACCATTGATTGAAACAAAGAAATGTTCAAGTATAAATACGGTATAATTAATGACATGATTTCCATTGAAAATGAAAATTATCCCTTAGACTGTATCAAAAATTACAAATTCGTAAGTGCAGAGATACGGTATGTGGAAGATTATTTCCACAAAAAAATTAAAATCAACCCACAATCCGCAATTCGTAATTGCAGAAGGTTAATTGTGGAGGGATATTTCTAAAAATTTAAAATACAACCCGCAATCTGCAATCCATAATTACAGAAGGTTAATTGTGAGAGAAGATTTCTAAAAAGTTATAATACCACCCACAATTTGCAATTATGGAAGGTTAATTGCGGAGGGAAAATTCTAAAAATCTAAAAATGAAACCCTCAATCCGCAACCCGCAGTTGAAGAAGGTTAATTGATGGAGAATAATTCTAAAATTTTAAAATTGCAACTCACAATTCACAATACGCAATTGCGGAAGGAACATTGTAGAAGACTATTTGCGAAAGGTAAATTGCGGAAGAAAATTTCTAAAATGTAAAAAAAATATAACCCTCAATCCACAATTACGAAATGAACATTGTGGAAGACTATTTGCAGAAGGTTAATTTTTCTTATAGTTTAATGGAGACCTATAATCCACAGTCTGCATTTGTAGAAGGGTCCTTGTGGAATGATAACTTGCAGAAGGAACATTGTGGAAGGATAACTTGTGGAATGGTCATTGTGGAATGATCAATGCGGAAGGATAATTGCGGAAAGAACAATAAAATTAGAAAATTTAGGATTAAACAGTTAAATGAATTAAATCCTAATTGTTCATAACTGGATTCTGAGATTGAGGAACGGTTGAATGAACAAATAAAATCAAGAATGAGCAATAAACTTCCAAAGTTCATTAATGCCCTATTACAGTTAGGGACTTAAATAATGTGTCTTTTGATATATATATATATATATATATATATTCGAGGTATGTTATAGAATGGTATTAGATCATGGTTGCAGCACTAGGCCTGAATTAGCTCAACACTAAAATTTCTAATTAAATTAGAAAACTAAATTTATTTTTATTTTATTTTCTTTTACAAAACCAGGAAGAGAAGAATAAAATGATTTTGCAGGAAAAGTATGGCAGATGCAGGAATGTCCGTAGAAGAAGAATCCCAACCTAGAAACCCTATGAATAATGAAGAAGATAATATAAGGGAGGGTGAAATATGGGTAGACCTAAATGAAATTCAAGATAATAAATCTGAATTGATGAAAACAGTTGAAGAACTAAGGTCAGAGTTAAAAAGAATTAAGGAGGATAATGAACAAATCCTGAAGGCTCAAGATGAACTGAATAATATTTTACTAGCTAAGATACATAATGATAAAAGCGAGAAAAATATAGAATCAGAACATAATATACAAAAACTACACCTTACAAATGTAAGGGAAGGAAACTAGAATTTTCCAATCACTAGGCTGAAACATTTAGTGAAGAATCAACCAAACATCACACAGAAATGCAACAAGATTCCAGTGAAAGTAGTGATGATAATAAAAAGAAAAAGAAGTACAAACCATATGAAGAAATATCTGAGGAGTTTAAAAATATTAAACCACCGATGTTTAATGGTGAAATTGAAAAAAGAGAAGAAGCAGAAGCTTGGTTGTTAGAGATGAAGAAATTATTCCAAATCAACAATTACTCCGACGAACTGAAAGATAAAATGGGCATATATAATTTGACTAGAAAACGGATATATGGTGGTAGGATATAAAGAAATTAAAGGGAATAAAAGAAAGATATGTAACCTGGAAAACCTTTAAAAATAATTTTAAAAGAAAATACCTGTCAGAATAGTATTACGAAGGGAAGGCTAAAGAGTTTTACGAATTAAGACTAGGAGCTATTACTATGAAAGATCTTTGTAGTAAATTTCTAAGTCTGCTTCATTACGTACCTTATATAATTGTTGAAAAAGAAAAGATACAACACTTTATTAGTTGTTTTCCTATCATGTTTAAAGACTGGATTGAGTATGACAATCCAAAGACGCTGGAGGAAGCAATGAGAAAGGGAAATTTTTTGTTTTGACCATAATAAAAATAAAAGAGAAAGTATACCAAATTGGAGGACTTAAAGACAAGATAAATTTGATCTGATCCAAAAAAGAAGAATAATAAATTCCACAAACATACCAGGAATAATTACAAGGGGTATCAAGGCAGTAATCATAAAAATTTTAACCCATAATATTCTGCAGCTAAAGAAAGAGAACCTCCCACTACTTTTAATAAGAACAAAGCACATATGGAACCATTAAAATGTTGGGAATTTGAGGGGCTACATTATTTCAAAGACTGTCCTGTAAGAAAGAAAAACTTTAATGTTAAATTCATTGAGGAAGTTGTTGAGTTGGAGACATGGCAAGGATCATGCTGTTATGGAGAGAAATTCCTATGGCTTGGGGTACCACAATAGACAGCTTGACTCCAGAAATCAATCTTTTCCAATATGCAATAGAAATTAAATGTCTAACACTAAAGGATCAGACCTCGTACCTTATTCCAGATGGTTGAAGTAGATCCCCGTTGAGCTTTCCAATCTTCAGCTTGAATTGCTATAACACTTCCTCAACAACAAGTAAACAATACAGGCATACTATATAACATGGTGTTAGATATTCTAGCATATATAATCAATAATGTAAAAGCATTTGACATAATCCCATGGATAAAATATTCATTCAAATACACATCATTGGACAGGGAAAGATATTTCTATTAATATAAATCAGAGATGACAAGATACAACCTCTGACGGCACGTCTAGGAACCGGAGAAACTGAATCCCCCACTTGGGCCTCCACCACTTCAATCCTCCATCTCTCGATAGCAAGCTCACTAGCAAAAGGCAAGCTTGGGAAGAACACAAAAGTGCTCCAAGGGACAAAGGGATGCAGACTCAAGCATAAGTTCTGGCAACAATGGACTATAGTTTCGTTGCTCTCAATTCTCTCTTATGCCTTCAATGTACCAAGGGGTTCCTTATATAGCTTTCAAAGGGATAATGAAGGGTCGAATCCAAGCGATCTCAAGGCATAGGGAAGGCCAGGAGTCGAATGAGTCCGATCCATGTCAAGGAAAACTCCAAAAGGATTTGGATTATGCACACATCCCGATGTACGCAGTTATATGGGTCAAACCCGCATTTGTACGTGGTT
>LPNX011214649.1:85256-122842 GCA_001517045.1 Pseudotsuga menziesii | reverse complement strand
GATATACAAAGGACCATGATCTCCAAAATGGCTGAAGATATATAACAGATCAAGATCTCCATAGTGGCTAGAAATGTCTGACATATACTGGAATCAAGTCACGAGAGTTGAAATCTCATGAACATTGGCACGATCAAGGAGGTAGCATATAAGAGATGCCACCAATCTGGAAAGTCTTCTACACAAACCGCTACGAGTACATGTCTTACTATGCGAATAGAGGTGTCGAGGTCGAACATAATAGTCCATCGTCTGATTACCGGTCATTAATGTATACCGTTAACAGACGCGAGATCACCCACCAATAATGAAAATGGGAATTAAGGTACTAGAGTGCAAACTAACAAGTGTGAATAAGTGTGTTGAGGTCGAACACTTGAGAGGATCCATCGATCAGGGGACAATGATGTATTCCCAAGAAACTGTCGATGGTGAGAGAACCTGCCATTAATGACTGCAAGTCTTAAGGCACTCAACATGACTCTAGATTCCAATCCCAGAATAAATGATCTGAAGTCGATGGGATGAAATCCGCTGGAAGGAGGGTATTAAGGCATCCCCCATCATCCAACATGAGGTACTCAGCAAGGCTGTATAATATGGAAGGACTCGATCATAAAGTGCACGAACCAGTAATTGTACCGGGAATGGCCGACATGCAAAGTCAAGATAACTGAGGAATGGCCGACACAAGTTTCAACTTCCTTTGAACAAGAGCATAACGGCATATGGTGACTGAATGAAGGCAACATAGACTCGATATACAAACTGGGACATCTCTGTGACACAGGAGGCCTCAAAAAAGGCTCCATAGGGACTGGAAGCTTAACCAGTCGGTGGAGATAAACTCAGATAAACGAGTACAGCTCCTAAAGTTAAACTATAACCCAACCAATGGATGTGATATACAGTGCTCTGTTCGAAGGCGACACGACTCGACAGCTGCCAAAGATAAAATCTTTCCTTGTCCGACTTTTTGGTTTTTTGATTTTTTTGGATTTTTTCAGTTATTTGAAAAGCTTGAAAAGAGAATAAACTAGCTTTATAGTTACAAACTAGGAAGAGACGAGTGTCATAAGGGCAAACAAACTAGTTCCAAGCAGTGGAACATACCTATGCTCAATGCAAGGATACATGTATAGGATATCAACACTCGGGGGAAAATCCCCTCCCGATAAAAAGGGAATCAAGCTGCGAAGGATATAAAAAAATGGCTATGCATGGCTAGACATGAGACAAGCTTAGGATATATGGCTGAAACGCAATTTCAGGGGAGCCGGCATAAAGCTCAATAAGGCAGGCAAAGGTCATGATAATGCATTCACAACTTGACATGAGGGAGTCCTGAGGGAAATAGGCTAGCATAAGATCAAGAGGAGTATGAGGCTCTTGCGAAATGTCATGGTAGTACTATACAACGGACTCCCACACCCTAAATGAGAAAACGTCGACATGGGCACCAAATGCAAATAAGGCTCTACCTAGGGTACCCATGTAATGTGAATCTCTACCACTCGCATCATGCCACTTCTAAAGCAGCAAGAAGGTTCCGTGACATAATAGAGTGGGTTCGTACCTAAGGTCATGGTGATATGGTCATAAGGTCATGCACAATGCAAACGGTGGTGAACCTAACCTATATGCCAGTTTAGACATGATACCTGAGATAAGCATGAACGGGTCAATCCAATGGCTGAAATGGCTCTGAAAAAGGTCATCTACAACACCAATTATGTCAAAAACGGTCCAAAATGGTTAGAAAATGTCAAAACTATAGGAAAGGGGGTAAAAATTTTCAAATATTTGAAAATTTTTCTATAAATAGTAAAAAATATAAATCATTTGAAACTTTTACCCGTTTGAGCTTTGATTTTCAACTGCAAATTCTAGGAGATCCAGCCGGCGGAATTCACAACCATTTCTTCCAGGTATTTACTCATGCTCTCCTCTTGCATTTTGATATAATTTTTTTAGATTTTCATGGTTAAATGAATTTTTTAGGCCATCTCTACATGAGCGCTGTGGCCCATGCGGATATCGAGGCTTTTTCCATGTATAGGGCTGGCTATACGCAGAAAAGGGGCTAAAACCCACGTACATACGCGGCTGTTTGCAAAATAGTCACGTATGAGGCCGCGCATAAGGTTTTCTAGTAAACTAATGGGCAAATTTCCAATTTTTCTTACAGGATGGTGCTAGAGTGGAGAGAGCGCGAGCATGGTGAAGTAGAGGAAGCAGTAAGGGCTGACTTAATGGCTAAGCAAGGTTTACATGCATGCAGACTCTACAAGTTTTGGTGTCTTGGTGGTTTGAGGGCCAAACCAAGACTGCTACAGATGTTGATAGACTATTGGGATCCAGACTCGGAGTCCTTCCATATAGATGGGATGTCCCTCACCATAGAGGTGGAGGACAGATACTTTATCACTGGTCTATCTAGACAAGGGGAGGTGGTGAACCTTCGTTCCCGAGGTGGGCCAGGAGGTGGTCTAACTATCGATGAGTACATAGCTGTGTACTGCTACCCAGATACTGAGAAGGTGGGGAGTCAAGTCCCCACCAATTCTATACAGGTGCGGGGCCTAAAGGCCATATTATTGACACTGGACAGGATAGTAGGTTTAACATCACTCCACCAGGCCTTGCAGCCTCTGATGTTCTATGCAGTGGAGTGCATGAGACCCACAGTATATGACTGGATTACGACACTACTGAGCAACATGAAACACCAGCTCAGTGAGTGTAAAGCTGGTAGGGTACAAAACTTCGGGTTCAGCAGTATTCTGAGCACGTTTTTCTTCAAGTGTGTTCCAAGATTGAGCCCTAGAGTGGACATTCCTCTCCACGGGGTTTGAGATCTGGCCCAACGGCGTTGGGCAGATGCGATGTGTAGACTGGGGGGTGTTAGGGTGGCCAACCCATATCCAGCTGACTTCTTTCCATGGTGGCGACGACAGATCATTGCTATAGATGAATACCCCTATGGAGGGATAGATTTCTGGGGGGATCTGGACATGCCATTGCCACCGGGATCGGCATATGGCGATATAGGTAACGAATCTCGACCCCCACTCTTTTTAAATTTTTTGAGTTATTTCATTTTTTTGTATTTCTTGATTATGTGGAATCAAAAAGACATGTTTTTGCGTGACAATACATAGTGACATCTACCATTTGGATGCAGATGTGGGACCATGGCGTCCAGAAGGCTTCCCTTGTCATAGACGGAGGGGACGAGGAGATGACATCACGGGTGTGGATGCGGAGCGAACGCTCCAGAGCATTCATACCAACTTTGTGAGACTGACTCATAGAGTTCCCATGGCGCAAGTTGAGGACTTTCCTAAGGCCATACAGCGGCAGGTGGTGGGTGTACCACGTGCATGGGTGCATTTATTCCGACGGCTAGCTAGAGTCGTAGTGACATTCCATGATCACTACCCTCCTCCTCCTCCACAGGATTAGACACCTGGGAGTGTATATGTTTTGTACTACCGTGTATTATATGATGGTGGCTTGAAAAGCCCCAAATTTGTATTATGACACTATGTATTACCACATTTTTGATGTATATAAAAAAGTTTTATGGTGATTGATTTATTTATTTACATGTGTAAAAATTGTGTTTGTGATGAATTTATTATGAATGAGACAAATGCCAATCTAACACGTAGTTAGCATATGAGTCAGCAACTTGATTATTATTTCTTGGAATGTGTATATATGTAATACTGTCAAATTGTCGTTATGGAAATCTCACACGTAAGAATCTTCTTAATAATGTCGGATCTCTAACATGGTACAAAACATTGAGTTGTGACACTACTAACTCTGAATCAAGACGTACCTCAAGAGATAGAACACCATGTAGAATGGCATCCCGTAGAAGCTCAATAACGACGCTATATTCAGCAACATTGTTGGAAGATGGCTGTAGACATACACCTCCTAAAGACAGTACCTGACCCATAGGAGTATAAATCACCCAAGTAGCAAAGGCTGAGTGTTGAGTGTGATGGCTTGCACCATCCGCGAATCCTATGTAGGTGGAATATTCCATTGACATCTGCCAAAAGAAACGAAAACTAATCATAAACCCGATCACAATAAGAAAAAGACCTAACTATGCAAAGCTGTACAATAATATACAACAAGTAGCCTTGGCTAAAGATCATGCATAGTACTTTTTGAGATAGAGCCCATTTCTAGGCTCTGCCAAAGCTGTCCCTTCGTAATCCACTAATTCATAGGCACCCTTCTCTAACACACACTTGACCACGTAAGGGCCACGCCACATAGGATTAAACTTCCCTACCCCCAAGAGTTCTTTCAGACCAAGTCTCCTTCACTAAACACTCTTGGATGGACAGACTTATCGTATTGGACCTTAACACCATGTTTATTAACCTCTAGAGCCACCAAGGCATCCCGACGTTGCTCATCAAGTTGCTCAAGGTGAACCAAACGCTCCTCCAAAGGTGAAGTATCTGGTAAGAGTTCCACAGCTAGCTTCAATGAAGGAATCTCGCATTCAACCGGCAATATCAACTCCACTCCATGTACAAGCTGATATGGAGAAAAACCAGTGGCAGTCTTAACCACGGTTCGATATGCCCACAAAGCAGGACATAACATAATGTGCCAATTAGTCTTGCTTTGTGCGATGGTTCGTTGGAGAATGGATTTGAGTGATTTATTCACTGCCTCTACCTATCCATTTGCTTGAGGGTAGTAAGAAGAGGAGTGCTCTTGCTTATACCCTAACTTGGATGCCAACTCTTCCATCATATGGTTCTGAAAGTGTGAGCCATGGTCGGTGATAAGCTCTTTCGGAATCCCGAATCGAGTAATGATTTGGTTGAATACGAAGTGAACAGCTGTCTCACTGTCGGATTTTACTGTAGGCATAGCCTTATCCCATTTCGTGAAGTAATCAACAGCCACTATAATATGATGGTGCCCCCCAGCCGAAGCTGGGTTACAATCCATAAAATTGAGCCCCCACTTAGTGAAGGGACTGGCGGTGATAATGGGATGTAACGAGGCAGGTTTGGAGCGGATATTACATGCGAACACCTGGCAAGGGTGGCACCTCTTGACCGCATCAACACAATCTTTAAAGATCGACGGCCAGAAATAACCCGCTCTCAAAATATTTTGAGTTGTAGAAAGACGAGATAAATGACCACCACATGCTCCTCCATGGCAATCATTAAGCACTACCTCAGCCTCATCATGAGTTAAACAACGTCGTAAGATGGAATCTACCCCACGGAGGTACAAAGTATTGTCCACTATAAGGTAGTTCTTAGAAACGTGACGTAATCGTCATCGTTCATCTTGCGAGAGGTGAGTAGGGGTCCTCTGTGTTTGTAGATATACTATGATATCCCCATACCATGGGTCTAACGTTGAGATTAAGAAGATGTGTTCATCGACAAACGTATCTTCACAAACCAAATCCTTGGCCTCGCTCGGGAAATACGATATAAGCTCTGCAAAGATTAAAGATTTCTTCGATTTTGCCGAAACAAACTCGAGATCAAATTCTTGCAGAATGACAATCCATTTATTATACTTTCCCCCAATCACCCTTCGTGTGAGGACGAACTGAAATGGATTGACATGGGCCACAACCAAGGTCTGGCGAAGGAGAATATAATGTCTCAAACGCTGAACTGCATGTACGGTAGCCAAAGCAAGCTTCTCAACATGAGAATAATGAATCTCTGCGTCAATAAGGTTTCGGCTCAGATAATATATGACATGCTCTTGGAGCTCCTCATCCTCTTAAACCAAAACCATACCAATCGTCTCTAAGGACGTGGCCACATATAATAGAAAATCACGGCTATAATCTAGAGGACTAATCACCGAGGCCGATGCTAGGGCTTGCTTAAGTGCATCGAAGGACTCCTGGGCTCGCTCATCCCACTCAAAGGGAGTATCCTTCTTCAAGAGACACATGAAGCCTCTAGTCAAATTGGCAAAGTTGACAACAAATATTTGTAAGAAGTTTGCCATTCCTTGCAAACACTGAAGATGACGAATATTCTTTGGGGGAGACAACTGAAGTATTGCCTCAACCTTCAAAGGGTCAACTCTTATACCCTCTTTCGAAACGATGAATCCTAACAAACGACCTGACTTCACACAAAAGATGCACTTATGAGGATTGAGTCTAACTGAATAGTGTCGGCATCTTTCAAATACCAAACTCAAGTGATAGGGATGACGCATTCTCATACGAGAATGAGCAGTGAGGTCATCTAAAAATACTTCAATAATAGACTTGAGATCGTGGAAGATCAAGGTCATCGCCTGCTGAAACGTAGCTTCGGTGTTTTTAAGGCCGAAAGGCATTTTTCGATATGCAAATGTTCCCCAAGGACAAATAAATGCAGTCTTGTGTTGGTCCTCAGGTTTAATATGGATCTAATTATACCTGGAAAAGTCGTCCATAAAGGAGAACACCTCGCTACCCGCACACTCATCCAAAATCTGATTTATAAATGGTGTGGGTAAGTTATCCTTAGGACAGGCACGATTCAAATTGCGAAAATTAGTGCATATACGGATCGCTCCCTACTTCTTATCCACCGGAACGGGGTTTGAAACCCACTCCATCAAGGGAACGAGATAGATGAAACCGACTTTCAACAACTTCTCTATCTCTTCCTTAATAGCGGGTGCTTTCCTAGGATTCACGGCGCGTAAACGCCGTCGAACAGGCTTAGCGATGGGGTAAGTCTTAATCTCATGTTCGACAATTCGAGGGTCAATACTTGGGATCTCGTTGTAAGACCAAGCAAAAATATCATGGAATTCCTTGAATAGCTCGGTATATTCCAGAATCTCAGCATGGGAACATTCCGCCCCAATATAGACATTCTCTATCGTGCCAGGATTGCGAGAAATGTTGATAGGAATCATTGCCGATATGTTCGCCATGTTTCCATCAGCCATCGGACTAGGAGAGCTTAATGGAATCACAGGCCTACCAACTTTCTGACTAATAATCTCCCTATAATCCTCATGCTCCAAATGGTCAAGCGCTGGAAGAAAGTATGATCTATGATGAAGTTCCTCCCATGGTGGCTCAACTCCCGACATAGCCTCGATAATCGTTTCATCTGAAGGGAAAACCGTATCAAGGTAGTCGTGGGCATGAGAAGACTGTACTGCCCATGCTGGCAGCACATAGGGGTCTTCCTCCTCCATCTGTGAAGAGGAAGAATGAGGCTCTGCAACACTCTTGAGATTAGCTTGATAAGCTATCATAGCTGCAGGCAACGACACGTTCATCTCGACGGGCTCACTCGAAGTACTCGGTGTAGGAAGAATCCAAGGATCTTCCATATGAGTCGTACGAAAAGACACCGAGGTCGTAGATGTCGAAGCCTCATCGAAACAAGATCCTATCATGAGGATCGGTGCAGGACAACTAAAGCTTCCCATGAGGGATGGATACATGCCTACACCCACACTCCCAGTTGCCGGCTGAGAGTGCTCAACGATCAGGATCGTAGCTCCTGAAGATGCGGTAATAGACGGATTCTTGAATGCCATTTGATCAATCGTTACAATCTTCCCGTTATGTGGAAAGCATACAATGTGGAACAAGGAAGAAGCAACGGCTTGCATACTATACATCCAATTCCTACCCAGCAAGAGATTGTAGTCAAGGGGCGCATCAACCACCTCAACCTCTATCACAACGGTATTCCCCCCCAAATGGACTTTAAGGGAAGGGAGGATACCGTGCAACCTAAAAGATCTCCCATCAAATGCAGTTAACATAGTCGCTGATTTAGACAGCTCAGGAGAACCCAGACCCTTCCAACTTGCCAAATACATCACAGAAGCAGCAACACCCTCGTCAATCACAGTACACTTAACGATCATATTAAGACATTCTACGTGCACCAAAAGAGACACATAGTAGGGCAAGCGAGGCTGATGTCCTGCGGTTTCAAATTTGATCACCGAGGAAGAATCATCTCCATTCACACCAAGGGCAGAAAGCAACGCCTTCCTTTGCGAAGGACAACTCTGAAGCACTTCCAATGCAGACATCGCACAAGGAGTATGGCCCAAATCCTTGACAACTGAATAATTTTGGGCAGCTCGAGCATTTGGATTATGGCCCGAACGCTTAAGGACTCCCTTAGGAATGCGAGGTGCAGCCTCAGGTTTATCCACAGGTTTCTCAATACGCAAAGGAGTTCCTGGTGGATCAAGCTCTTTGCCTGGGCTGGGTTGTGACGAACTATAATCTTTCGCACGAGTCACAACCTTGGCAGCATGAACCATGTTAATGCACCCACGAGCACTAGTCTTTGGTGGATCATTCTCACTAGATTGGTCATGGGAATTCGAGTTCATATTTTGGTTATGCGGTAAAGGGTTCGTTAGCACAACTGGGCCTTGTGCTAAGAATCTCGAAGCTTCGTCAATCCGAGGGCACAAGTAAGTGAGGTGATCATCCTTACATAACTTTCAAGGGAATTTAACCTTACGTTTCGCTTGCTTGTCCCCCCCAACATTTCTACCGTTCTTGTCATTATTGT
Organism: Pseudotsuga menziesii; assembly: GCA_001517045.1. Classification (NCBI taxonomy): domain Eukaryota; kingdom Viridiplantae; phylum Streptophyta; class Pinopsida; order Pinales; family Pinaceae; genus Pseudotsuga; species Pseudotsuga menziesii. The sequence goes on along the minus strand of LPNX011214649.1, from coordinate 114,272 downwards.
TAGCATTCTCATTCTTATTCCCACCCTTTCGATTATTATTTTTACCCTTTTTTCTATTCCATCTGGGCTATTGGTTACCCTTCTGGTTCGACGATTGCATAAAAATTACATTCACCGTTTGGGCGGGTTGAGATGAAGCCATAGCTTGTCCCGAAGCAGATTGGTTGAGCGACAACTGGCTAACTTTTTTTGCAACCGAATCTGCAGGTTTCGCACTTGCACAACCCACAATGCCATCGGCATGGGGTCCAGGTTTGACTTTGGGATCGAAACTGGAACGAGGAGCGTTGGGAATAATCTCATACAACAAACCGGACTGAGCATAGATCAAGTCCAGTTCCTACGCCCTAAAGATCGCTTGTTCCTCATTTTGCACTCTAGATGTGGAAACATCCTTCGCTATATACGGCAATAATGACTTGAGGAACCACTCGAGAAGGAACTCCGGCGGTATAAAGGATTTAATTAATCTCTTCCATCTACGCCACTCTTGAATATGATCAGAAATATGGGTGGATTTATCTTGCCGAAATGTCGACAAGATTTCAGTACCAACGTCATATCGCACTGGTAGCTGGAAGTGATTAAGAAAATTCATCGCAAGGTCATCGATCAAAGTGNACCCGCCTCCATAAGGTGAAGAAACCTGTCCATACTGCGTCCCATAATAAGGTCCATAGGTCATCGCATGCGATGCCCCATGAGACACTCCATAGGTAGTAAGATATGCTTCGGAAGTAGGAATAAACATGCCGAAAGTAGGGATATATGCCGCGGAAGTAGCAATCTGACCTCTAAAAGCATGAACATATCCTCCCAATGTAGTGGGCGGTATTTAGGCTTGAGACACAATCGGTCTAGTAACCGCAGTACGGACCTGACTCGTAGCCATGTGCTGACTCGAAGGACCACATGAATAAGGTGGAGGATGTACATTTGAAGAACTAGGGGTTGAGGACGAAGGAATCTAAGTAATAAGATATGTATTACCACCTATCATCACTCGTCTCGGATCTGGTATCCTAATCAGATCGCTAACCCTAGACCTAGGAGGGATATAAGATGTAGCTTCCACCACTGGGACAGAAGGTGCAATGTGACTAGTGCTCCCAAACCTCTCTGCATGGTAAGGAATGAGAGTGCCCCCAGGCATAGTGCTAGGCTCAAAGTCGGATTCGACATGAAATGTCAAATCATGCATAGGAAAACCATCCATACCATAACTACCATAGCTATTAGTGGCGGGTTCGAAATGAGTCTCAGCGTCCTCCGGCATGCCATACCGGTAACGCGTCAACGGGGAATCAGCCCTAGAGTGAGTAGGTCTATCATGCATGGCTCCTATCTCAGAAATCACAGGACCTAACTCAACTAAGTCGGGTGAAGGATCGTAAGTCGGTGTAAATTCCCCATCGTCTACATGAATGGGAGGAGGTGGTTCAGGAATATCCTCTGAATGGTCTCCCATGGTGTGTGAATCAATGTGTGACATAGTCCGCCTGGATTGTCTAGGTCTCTCTCCCAAAGGAGGAGGAGAAGTATAAGGCAGAAGCCCTGCTAACCGACGAGAACGGTGAGGAACGGCACTCGAATCCACAATGACTCAAAAAATAGCAAAGACTCTCTATTTACGTCAACCCTAGGCCAACTAGCGTGCACAGAGCAATCACTAATAAAATCTAAAGCCAAATGCGAGCAAACAATGGCTGGATAAGTGAGCTCCCGAATGAAGCAGGTATGTCTCGCCTAGGAGAGGATTGAGACTCCCATACACAACAAGCGGAGGTACGTAACCAATTATTGTGCCCTCAGCTTCAACGCGTAAAGCGACTGTGCTGTCCGACCCCAACCTGGTCGGGACACCTGCAGAATAACCTCTACAAGTACCCCCTCGATATCCTAGGTAAGGCCACTAAGGTCACCTCAATATAATCAATGCTCAGGCGGACATTCGTAGGCGGGATTGACTGTATGGGCAGGGTAGCAAAGCCCAAAACTCTCGAAAGAGCCCCCAGATACGAATACAATCTTGGAAATATCTCTGGTGCTACTTAGTTATGACTAGGGGTCATCCCAATCAATAACCGCTCACACTGCCTCGTGCTTAACTCCCGTTTGAGAGGAGGATCCTGAGAACAATGGTTATACCAAGGATTTCACACACTCACCTGGACAAACACCTAGATGTTGTTGTTTAGTGATCTTGGAGAATTGACTTACAATGAACTATTCCAAGATCCTAAAACCTAACCTTGTTGGTGCACCCTAGAAAAGAAAAGAGTGTAATACATTTTATTTAGCGTTGATTTTAGTTGGCTTTATTACTCAAAAATAGGATATGGTCGTGCAACTAATGGTGTTATGACGCAACAAGAAGTAAAATGCACACCTAACAATCAATGCGAATGCATTGTGTCCATGAAAACAGGGTATGCTACTACATGAAATGCACAATTCTTCTTCAAATGATAAATGCAAATTTTCCTATATGAAGTCCTAACTAGTGCTCCAAATAAAATCTAGATCTAGTGCAAGTACAATGCAAAGTGTAAAATGCAATGCATGATGATAAGCAAATATTTTTGGATTTTTTGAAAATAAAAGAGATACAAAAAGCAAAAGAATGATTCTACGACCCCTAGACTATGCAAGCACACCCAAACAACACTCAAGCAAAGCACTAAGGTAAAAGAACTCTAATGCACTAATCTCAAACAAAAAATCGAAAATTCCATGACAAGAACTTTCCTAAAAAAAAAAAAAAATTAGGCTAAAAAAACATTTCTGGTCAGAAACAAAGGTCAAAACAGACTCAGGCAGTGCCAAAGGAGACTCAGTAAATAACAGAATTCACCCAACAACCAATTATCTTCCCCAAAAGACAAAATCAAGGGTATACGCGAGTGTTCGCAGTAAACCCGCGTGTATACGCGGAAACAACAAAGGAAACCGCGTGTATACGCGACTGTAAGTCAAAAACCCGCGTACAGGAAGAAAAAGTGCATAAAAACAAGGCAAACAGATAGGCTGAGATAGACTTCACACCAATCAGACTCTACTAGGCATACATGCCCCCAGACTCGACATAGAAACAAGAGAGACAGAGCAATTCAAATACATTGAATGCCGAGAAATCAACCCCCAAAGGACAACTACTAGGAACTCCCCAGCGGAATCGCCAATTTTGTTACGGAGAGAAATTCCTATGGCTTGGGGTACCACAACAGACAGCTTGACTCCAAAAATCAATCTTTTCCAATATGCAATAGAAATTAAATGTCTAACACTAAAGGATCAGACCTCGTACCTTATTCCGGACGGTTGAAGTAGAACCCCGTTGAGCTTTCCAATCTTTAGCTTGAATTGCTATAACACTTCCTCAACAACAAGTAAACAATACAAGCATACTATATAACATGGTGTTAGATCTATTCTAGCATATATAATCAATAATGTAAAAGCATTTGACATAATCCCATGGATAAAATATTCATTCAAATACACATCATTGGACAGGAAAAGATATTTCTATTAATATAAATCAGAGATGACAAGATACAACCTCTGACGGCACGTCTGCGAACTGGAGAAACTGAATCCCCCACTTGGGCCTCCACCACTTCAATCCTCCATCTCTCGATAGCAAGCTCACTAGCAAAAGGCAAGCTTGGGAAGAACACAAAAGTGCTCCAAGGGACAAAGGGATGCAGACTCAAGCATAAGTTCCGGCAACAATGGACTATAGTTTCGTTGCTCTCAATTCTCTCTTATGCCTTCAATGTACCAAGGGGTTCCTTATATAGCTTTCAGAGGGATAATGAAAGGTCGAATCCGAGCGATCTCAAGGCATAGGGAAGGCCAGGAGTCGAATGAGTCGGATCCATGTCAAGGAAAACTCCAAAAGGATTTGGATTATGCACACATCCTGATGTACGCGGTTATATGTGTCAAACCCGTGTATGTATGTGGTTATAGGTTTAAAAGCCGCGTATATCATTTTTCATATGTTTGTGGGGATGATCAAGGAGACATCAAAGGACAAAAAGTGGTCCATAGGGGATAAGGAGTCTGCAGCGGGATAGGGGAAGGCCATACAAAGTGTGATTCACTTAGAGTGGTGAAATCTGCTATAACACCTGCCCAGAATCAGTGCTGCATTGGAAAATTGTTACGCAAACGATCAAACTTTAATGGTCAAGATGGAAGGTATGATTAAAATTAAACCTATTTCCATCTTTATTGATCTAGATGTATTTCTCAATTATATATCACCTCTAGAATAGTTGAATTATGTAAATTAGTACCAGAAAAATTTGATAAGTCATGGTTGGTACAGTTACCACAGGTACTAAACGTAAAGTCACTAGTTATGTTAAAGACTGTGAATTATTAATGAAATATTTCATTACGCATGATGATCTAAATATTTTACCTTTAGGTTCCTATGATCTGTTAATAGGAATGGATTGGCTATAAAAACACAGAGTAATGCTAAATTGTTTTGAAAAAACCTTTACATCCATAGATGATACTGGAAACACTTTAAAAGTAAAAGGAATTCACAGAAAAGTCACGATCAGAGAAATCTCTACTCTGCAAATGGAAATATCTGTACGTAAAGGATGTAAAGTATTCGATGTTTATGTAATCGATGATAAAAATAATGAAAAAAAATTAAAATATAAGACATACCTATCTTAAAGGAGTTTGAAGAAATCTTTCTAGGGGACTTCCTCCAAAACGAGACATAGACTTCATAATCGATATGATACCCAGAACGGTACCAAAATCGAATTCTCCTTACCAAATGAACATAATAGAGCTTATAGAACTCAAATCACAATTACAAGAATTGATTGGAAAAAAGTATATTCAACCTAGTTTTTCCCCTTGGGGAGCACCGATCTTATTTGTAAAGAAGAAAGACACAACCTTAAGACTCGTGCATAGACTATCGACAACTAAATAAAATGACTATTAAAAATCGATACCCGCTACCTCGTATAGACGATCTATTCGATTAATTCTGTGGAGAAACACTCTTTTCTAAAATTGATCTAAGGTCTGGATACTATCGGGTGTGGATCAAAGATGAAAACATATTTAATACGATGTTTAGTACCTGTTATGGTCACTACGAATTTGTTGTAATTCCTTTTGGATTGAGAAGCACACCTGCAACATTTATGGGCTTAAAGAATAATATTCTATGTAAATATCTGGCTAAGTTTGTAGTTGTCTTGGGAGAGGGTTTTTGGTGATGGATAAGATTCCAGGGGAAGCAATAATCGAGGTTTTTCAGAGGAAGGAAGTCTGACAAAGGCATGACGAAAGGTATTGGGGGAGGCAACGAAGCCTCCATGGCTCCGGAGAGACCTAGATTGCATATTGGGTACATTCCGATAGATTTAGATCTGAATAAGGATGGAAAACCGATGGTTCGAAATCCAGGGCAGTGCTTGCCAAAAGCGACAATGATTCCAACCATGCAGGTTAAATCATCCAAGATCAGGGAAAATATCTAGTATATGCTAGACCATGCTTTGATTGAGAAATCGGTATCTACAAAAGGCACGAGAACAAGCGCTCGAGCTCCACTGGATAGTCGGGGTGACTTAAATCTTATCAGCTCTTTGGAAGAGAAAAAGGTGGTTTGACGTAGGATGAAGGAAGAATGTGAAATATTTCAAGACACCATTGAAGAACTAGCACTAGTAGATGTCATCACGGGAAAAGGATGGTTTACTTGGAACAATAAGTGGTCGGGGGAGAGGCACATTTCCTCCCATCTTGATCTATTTCTGGTCTCAGAATCTATTATTCATCTGGGAAGTGAAATGCATTCATCCACTCTCCCAGGAGTTGGATTTGACAACTGGCCCATAGAATTAATGTGGAGTAGGTTGGTATCTCAGTTCAAAAAACCCTTCCCATTCGAACAGTTCTAGATAGAACATCCATATTTCAAAGAAAAGGTCAGGACTTGGTGGGAAGAACTAAGTGAAGATGAGGGACAGAGCATGTATAAGTTCCAACAAAAACTAAAAGGGTTGAAAAATAGATTAAAAAAATGGAACAAGGAAGAATTTTGGAATATTTTCGTAGACAAAAATCTCATTGAATCCTACATCGAGAAGATCCAATCCATTAGGATGAATGAAGGATACACTAGTAATTTGAAAATGGAAGAATCCATACTCTATTATCAATTGGAGGAGCGGAAAAAGCAGGAGGAGATTCTATGGCAGCAGAAATATAGGAACCAGTGGCTGAAACCAAGGAAGCTATAGAGACTTCTCTGAACCAATATTTTTTTCAGATAATGTATGAAGCAAGGAAAGACAGGAGGGAGGACATTGAAAAAATTACCTAGTTCATACCGTCTCTAGTCACCTAGGATCAAAATGACCTCCTGATTGAATCTATAACCCTCCTAGAGGTAGAGGAAGCGGTTTTTTAGATGAAGGAAGGAACGACCCCAAGCCCAGATGGATTTAGAGTCAACTTGTTTTTTCCAATTATGGAATTTAATCAAGATGGAAGTGTGGAGGATTATGGAAAACTATAGGGTCTCTAAATGGATGTTGCCAGTGTTCAATGCAACCTTTATCATGCTCATGCCAAAATGTGAAGGGCCCGACTCCCCGAAAAATTTGAGGCCTATAAGCCTTCGCAATTTCATCTACAATATTAATAACAAAATAATTGAAAATAGATTGAAGCCCCTTCTCCCGGACCTAATATCCCCAGAACAATCAGGTTTTGTGGAGGGACAACAGATAACAAATGGTATCATCCTGGTCCATGGATTGCTCCATTAAGTTGGACATTGCAAAATCTTACGATAATCTTAATTGGAAATTCATTAGAAGCATGCTCGAAGCTTTTGGGTTTTGAAGAGATTGGGAAGATTGGATAGTGAGCTTTAATAACGTCAAGTTTCTTCTCTATTCTAGTTAATGGAGTCCCCTCTAAAACTTTCAAACTGACAAGGGGGATCAGGTAGGGGGATCCCTTATCCCCTTTCCTCTTTATTCTAATGGCGGAAGGGTTGGGTAGATAAATTACAGCCTCTCAAGACAGTAACTAAATAAGGGGAATCAGAATTCACCCGTTAGCAGCCACGAAAAATCACCAACAATTTGTGGTTGACACAATGCTAATAGGTTAGCCTTCAATTCAAGAATCCAGGAATTTTAATCAATGTCTGTTGGATTTTGGCAAAGCCTCAGGGTTGGAGGCTAATGGTAAAAAATATCAGGTTTTATTTTTCAATATGCCTAGTATTACCAGACAAAACATCTGTAGAATCATGGGCTTCTAGGAGAGCTCCCTTCCATACAGATATCTAGGAACATCTGTAGTGAATTCACAAGAAAAGAAAGGTTGTTGGAGGGAACTTCTTGACAACATGAAAAAATTTCTGATGAATTGGACTCTAATGCCCCTCAATTTGGCTAGTAGAATGGTGCTCGTAAAATCGTTCCTTCAAGCAATTCCAACCTATCTTCTGGCGACCTTGGAAGCCACAAAAGCAATCCTGAAGAAGACCAGGAACATGCAAAGGGATTTCTTGTGGAGTGGGAATAATGAAAAAAGAAAATGGGCCTTGGTGAACTAGGAAGCGGTCTGTACGCCGAAGCATCATGGAGACTTGCGTCTTAGAGACCCTGAGAATTCTAGTATAGTGAGTGGGGCAAAGCTATGGTGGATATTGGTAGCCCATGATAGATAAACATGGGAAGAAGTATGGCATATCAAATATGTGGAGGGGCGGGAGAAAAAGGAGTTCATCTGCTTCTCAGAAGATAGTCTCGGGTCTAATATATGGTGAACAGCTTGGAAAGGAAGGAGTCTGGTCCTGGACCATAGCTTATGGGAAGTTCAGAATGTCCAGACATCCCAGGCGTGGGAGGATTCCTGGAAAAAATTACCCCGGTCCCCCACTTGGATGCAATGAGGACTTCCAATGAATATGGGAATCCTTTGAAGCCCAGGGTTTGATCCAGGTAAGTGACATATGTAAGAATCTGACAGACGAGTAGGACTTTCAAGTATGGGATGATAAGGCATGGTGGGCTCGTTTCATCTCATGGGAGGAAGTGGACAAACTATAAGAAACCCTAGACAACCGATGGATATGAACTCATCCAGGAAATAACAAGGTCCGGTGGGGTTACAGCCAAAATGGGTCTTTCACAATCAAAGAAGCTTACAATATCTTGATTGGAGCTGGCATACAATCCATAGACTAAAAATTGGGAAATCTATGGAAACAAAAATTATGGCCCAAAATTACTATCTTTAGTTGTCTTGTTCTGAGAAATATAATTCTAACAGGTGAATCTCATGAAAAGAGGGATGGTTGGCCCTTATCGATGCTTCCTGTGTGAGTTAGAAGATGATACCACTAGCCACCTTTTGGATACCTGCAATTTCACCTCTGTTATGTAGGACTGTGGAGAAGAACTTTTTCGAATATCAGACTAGACAAAACAACACCTCAACATCACCATTTTCGAATTGACCAGCAAGCCCTTCACAAACCCTATCTTGAATCAATTATGGGATATTTTCCCCCACTTTGTGTTATGGGAAGTATGGCACGAGCAAAACTTAAGAACCTTCCAAGGGAAAAGTGGTACAGTTAGCAAAGTTTGGGATACCATTACGACCAGAATGAGAGAAACCGGGCCTGGGGTGAGGCAGATTGGGAAGCTAGCGGAGCGAAATCCTCCATTTTGTAGTTGTGGAACCTGACATGCCCTTCGTAGATTGACATAAAAAAGATTAGAACAAAAAAATAATTATCCATCAATACTAAATGGGAACCTCCTCCAGAGGGCGTGTTTAAGCTCAATTTCGATGAAGCGTCAAAAGGTAACCCAGGCATGGCAGGTTATGGGTTCATTGTTCGTGACAATAGAGGAAAAATGAAAGGATTTATCTATGGATTGATCGGGTGGGAAAACAATAACGCGACTGAAATAGAAGGCCTCTTGTAAGGAATCGTAATGATTAAGGAGAATGGCTAGATGCCAATCATCATAGAAGGTGACTCACAAGTAGTAAATGAAATGGCATCAAACTATAGAATGGCACACATAGTTCTAAGGTGGCGCAGCCATGGTGCTTGGAAGGTAGGGTGGAGAAACTCCAAGGGGTTCTGCGCGAAGGGTTGGAAGCTAGATTTAGTCACACCCAATGTCAAGGGAATAAGGTGGTGGACAGGTTAGAAAATGTGGGTATAGAAACATGTCATGGCTTTAAAGCCAAGTTTGGAGTGAGACAATTGATGAGACTAGCTGAGTTAGTTGTGTTCATCTCATAGATCAATACATGCAGGGTAATCATGAGATGAGCCAGGTGGGACACCGAGAAGATCGAGATATCTAATCAAGGCATGTGGTTGATCGATAGAAGGGGGAGTGGCCATGTGAAGAACCCGTGGTCTTTAATTTCACCTCAAGCTAAGCACCGAACTCCATCTTTTCGAAGGATTGGAAGCATGACTTCTAGACTAGGAGAATCTAGTTTTCTATGCGAGCGTAATGTGATCCGAAATAAGAAACGTACTTGCATCATCATGATCTACATCACAAAAATGATGCTCCTAATTAGGAACTTTCTATTTAGAGAGACAGGGGGTGATGGTGATCAACGCATTAGTTGTTTTTTCTATGTTGTTTCAATAACAAGAAATTCTGGAATGAGGAAGGTATCGTTTTCTGTAAGGTTTATGTGCAGGAGGAGCATCGAGAACATGGACGGTCCCAAAGGGAGGGGGAAGTTATCGGTCAATCAAGATGACGAGACATGGAGGGGCTTGAGAGCCCAACAAAATAATATGTGGGAAGCAAGGGTGTATGAGCTTAAAATCCCTAGCGAGATTCAACAAAGAGTCAACAATGCGAAAAATCAGCTGTGGGCAGAGTTTGATAAGGATATCCTTCAAGAAAAATGTTCGAAGGTGGAGGAGTGGATTCTGGACCCTAGGAATTTTGTAGGCAGGGCCACCATGTATGAGAAGATAGTGGAATTATTTTGGGTAATGAAAAACCTTGTCGGGCGAGCAGCATGGGATAAAGAATCAGTTGAGGATGCAGCTTGTCGAATGGACTAGTGGAGAGCTGATATTACTGCTGTCATCAACCAATTTAATACGAAGGTCGGCCTACTCCTTAAGAGGCTTGGAGTGTTGGTTCCACCATCTCCTCCTCGTGTTACAACTCTAAAACTTGCGGAGGAAGGACCTCGCCAGGGCGACATTCAAGACCTGCCTTATCTCTTACTTTGAACTGGCCAAAACGAGAAATCTGGGGTATGTCAAGGAGAAGCATCGGCTTACAAAAATCTTCAGACCATATGGTAAATTGGTTTTCAGTAGTCTAAAGGCTCCTCCCTACGGTAAAAATAGACGATTTTGTGCAATCATTAAGATAAGCGATATTGTTTTTCTCATAAATTGTATGCATCTCAGTCCTATGGAGAATGCTAGTGTAAGGGATTTCCGGGTAACTTTTTGTCAGGTTTATGTGGGAAGGGATAAGTAGAGGCTATGGTTTCGGCCCAGTGATCTGAAGGATTCAGATTGTAATATCTTTTTTCTAATAATATAATGATCGAGGGCCTTACTTACAAAAAAAAAATTGTGGTTGTCTTCATCGATGACATACTGATTTGCTCGAAGAATGAACAAGAACATGAAGAACATTTAAAGATAGTTTTACAAGTTTTAATACAACAACAACTGTATGTTAAGTTCAGTAAATGCGATTTATTTAAGAGCATGATCCGATATCTATGACATGAGTGTCCAAAGACAGAATCTCTGTCGACCCCGACAAAATTAAGGCTATCAATGAATGGCCAGTTCCTAAAAATGTAACATACATAAGATCGTTTATAGGGATTACCGGTTATTATCAAAAGTTCATAGAAGGATTTCCAAGGATAGCCTACCCCATAACTTCACTACAGAAGAAAGGTAAAAAGTTTGAGTGGATTGAAAAATGTATGGAAAGTTTTAACAAATTAAAACATCTGTTAACTGCTACCCCTATCCTAAAGATTGTTGATCCTTTTAAGGATTTCATCATATGTACCGATGCTTGTAAATAAGGATGATACAGGATGTTAATACAAAAAAATTACGTTGTGGCTTATGAATCTAGAAAACTAAAAAAGCATGAAAAGCATTACAATACGCACAACTTAGAACTTGCTGCAGTTATACATGCTTTACAGATGTGGCGACACTACCTCATCGGACGAAAGTTACTATTAATGTCAAATAACATAAGTTTAAAATATTTATTTGACCAACAAAAATTAAATGCTAGACAGGCTAGATGGTTGTATTTATTAAGTGAATACGACTTCGAAATAAAACACATAAAGGGGAAAGAAAACAAAGTTGCAGACGCTTTGAGTCATCACAAAAGCATACTTTTTGAAAGTATCAGTTATGAATTAGATCTGGAGGATCGGATCTTAAATTCAGAAAATTATTATAAAGAATACCAAAAGTTAAAAGAAAATACTGCTGAAAATGAAAAGAACTAGAAAAAAACAGAGTTTAGCCTAAATAAAAGAGGTTTATTGCTGCATAAAAACATTATGTACATACCAAATTCATTAGAAATAAAATTAATAGTCATGAAGGAGTTGCATAAAAGACCTTATTTAGGACATCCTGGATACCAAAAGATGATCATCGTGATCATAAAGGACTTCTTTAGGCCTAACATGAAGAAAGAGGTAGCAGAGTACTTAGCTCGCCGCATCGAATGCCAACAAGTAAAGGCAAAAAAACAACATCCAGCAGCATTATTACAACCACTACCCATTCCAGAATGGAAGTGGGAAGTAATTTGCATGGATTTTATAACAAGACTACCTAAAAATTTCAGATAACAGAACTCAATTATGGTTGTATTCGATAAGTTAAGTAAAGCAACTAATTTCATTCCTGTAAAATCTACTTATAAGGTTGTTAACATTGCAGATATTTTTATGAAAGAGATTTTCAAGTTACATGGTGTACCAAAGGCAATAGTCTTAGATAGAGATGCAAAATTTACAAGAAATCTTTGAAAATATCTATTTTAAGGGTTAGGTACACAATTGAACTTTAGTACTGTGTATCATCCACAAACCGATGGGAAGACTGAAAGGGTAAACCAAGTCCTAGAAGACATGCTAAGAATATATGTAATGGACAAACTAGGTAAGTGGGAAGACTACCTACACTTAGTGGAATTTGCTTATAATAATAATTTTCAAATATTAGCAGCTGTGAATCCTTTTGAAATATGTATAGACGCAAATGTAATACTCCAATTTCTTGGATAAGTCGACTTGATATGTTAATGTTAGGACCTGATGTGTTAAACAATATGGAACTAACCTTGAAACAGGTGCAACAAAACTTGAAGGCTACCCAAGATAAGAAGAAAATTTATGCTGACCTGACAAACAACTCCTAGAGAGTTCTACGTGGGTGAACATGTGTACCTAAAGGTAAATCCCAAGAAAATTTCTTTGAGACTAGGCAAGTATTCGAAGTTGCCACCCAAGTATTGTGGAGTGTTTGAAATTTTTGCTAAAGTAGGGCCGGTTGCATACCAGTTAGCCCTACCACTCACTATTAAAGTGAATAATGTTTTTCATGTTTCTATTTTAAAAAGATATATTCATGATGCTACTCATGCGATCGATTGAAATGTTATCCAGATGGAACCCGAAGGAGAATTCCAGGTGGGACCGAAGCGTATTCTCATCAGGAAATAAATTTTACTTCGGAATTGTACCATCGGGCAAGTCAAGGTGCAATGGAAGCACCTTAATCCGAAAGAATCTACTTGAGAATTGGAAAGTGTTATGCGGGAGACATATCCAATCCTATTCCAAGATGAGGAAATGGAAGAATAAATAAAAAAGTTAGTAACACCGAGAACGGTGTTATCCTCTAAGGGGAGGTTTATGTAATGCACCAAATTAATAATTTATTATTAATTTCTACAGAGATATTTTATTTATTATTTTTGACATAAAATAAAAAAATAAAACAATTGTAATAAATTATTCAATTATTAATAAAAAGATACCGAAGGAGACATAAATGGAATAGATGTTGAAGAGTGTTTTTCGACCCACAAGAGTGAAAGACAAGTGGTTGTATCCACTAAGTGAGAACTAGAGGTGTAGGAGGCATATTCCCCAAAATCAGGCCACAACTCCTAGTTGAGAACTAAAGAGCATGAGGCTCATAAATGACCAAGTCCTAGGCAAAATATTATATAATAGTATGTCCATTAGCAAGAAGGAAGCTAGCATTGGACAGGGATTGAATCTGATAATGCAAGAGATGGCGTATTAGTGTATTTTTCTCTTGTGGTTTAGCGAACAGGGTCGGGGGTTCTGGAGAAAGTGGTGTGGCTACTCTAGGAGTTGGTCAGGTGGAATGGTTATTCCATCTCTGTTTTCCCAGCAGTGGTGCCAGGTTCTTATTCTGTTTCTTTATATTGATTTTAGTTACAGTAGAATGCGTATTGTAACTTTGAATCGCAGCTATACTTCTAGGTAGGAATGTTTATGCATTTATGTAGAACAAATATCCATGTTTCTGTATTATATCAGATCCGTACAATGTTAGATTATTTCTTAATGTATCTAAGTTCAGGAATCCATATCCAAATAAAAGATTGCTAGTAATGATATTACTGTAGTAATTAATATTTTTTTAGCATAAATATTTAGATATAGATATTGCTAATTTGTTATGGTTTCGAATCTCAACACTCGCTTCTTTTAAATGATTTACATGTCTGTAAACTATTCCTGCTAAACTAATCTCATAATATAGAATAGATGGAGTTAATTTATGATCAAGGTAAATTATAGGGATAACATTCACTAGATATTATAACAAAATTATAGTCAGAGCATAGGAACAATTAAGATCGAATATTACATTCAATTAATTCTCTGTGTAAAAATTTGTCTGAAATGCTATAAGCTAGACGGTTCTGGTATCAGTTTGTAAGTCGCAACTTTCTAGATATTTACAATTTATTAAAACAAACCTCATCTCATAAACCCTTGTTCAAATCGATATTGTTCAAATCGTGATCTTTGGGGATCAATTTAAATATATATGGATATTTTAATCATGGAAATCATAAAATAAGTAATTATGACTTATTCAACTAATCAATTACAGATTTACAAATATCCTATCTAATATTACATTATCAGTTAACAACCCGATTTTATGGGAACCTTTATAATCCACATTACGGTTTTAAATCAAGAGACCCCAACTATTCGCAACAACGAATCTTTCTTTCCCATCCCTGGTAATAATCACGTCATAGATGGTCTCTGAGTGTTAATAAAGTTTAGTAATCAGATCTAAAAGAATCTTACCAACTTACATAGGACAGTAATCCCATCAAAGGATGGAAACGATTGATTGAAACAAAGAAATGTACAAGTATAACTACAGTGTAATTGATGACAAGGTTTCCATTGAAAATGCAAATTATCCCTTAGATTGTATCAAAAACTATAAATTCATAAGTGCGGAGAGACGGTCTATGGAAGCTTATTTCCACAAAAAAATTAAAAAGCAACCCGCAACCCGCAATTTGCAATTGCAGAAGGTTAATTGTGGAGGGATATTTCTAAAAGTTTAAAATACAACCCGTAATCCACAATTCGAAAGGTTAACTGCGGGAGAAGATTTCTAAAAAGTTAAAATACCACCCGCAATCCACAATTGTGGAGGGAAAATTCTAAAATTTTTAAAATGCAACCCGCAATCCGCAACCCGCAGTTGAAGAAGGTTAGTTGCGGGATAATAAATCTAAAAGTTTAAAATTGCAATCTACAATCCGCAATCTACAATTGGGGAAGGAACATTGCGAAAGACTATTTGCGGAAGTTAAATTGGAGAAGCAAAGTTCTAAAATGTAAAAAAAATACAACCTGCAATCCGCAATGCAAAATTGCAGAAGGAGCGTTGGGAAGACTATTTGCGGAAGGTTAATTTTGATTATAATTTAATGAAGACCCGAAATTCGCAATCCGCATTTGTGGAAGGGTGCTTGCAGAATGCTAACTTGCGGAATGATCACTGCGGAAGGATAACTATGGAAATAACAACAAACTTAGAAAATTCAGGATTAAATAGTTAAATGAATTGAAGCCTAATTGTTCAAAACTGGGTTCTGAGATTGAGGAAAGGTTCAAGGAACATGTAATGTAAAGAATGTGCAATAAAATCTCAAAGTTCAATAAATGCCCTATTACAATTAGGGACTTAAATAATGTGTCTTTTGATACATGTTATATAAGAATACAAATAAAAATATTATGGATTTTTTTAAGTATATTACAATAGGAAAGTGTACCATAGAAGTAAAATTTGCAAGAAGAAACCTGCAAAATCCATACCAATTCTACTGATACAAGTTGATGGGAAAGTGTACCAGGGAATTAAATCTTGCATTAAGAAACCTACAAAATTTCATGGAATAAGAATCATAAAAGCGAGGTTTATATTCTTGGGGAAGTAATTTTAGGACGAGGTATTTTTCTTGTCAAATATTTCTAAATATTTTGAGAGAACGTTTTTCCCAAAGGTTGTTTACTCACAACTTATTTTTTACTTTTAATTTCTATTAATGTTATTATTATTTTTGTTAGTTTTTCTAGAATATGAACTTTGAAACGCTTTACTAAACCCAAATTTTAATTGCAATTAATGGTCTTGCTCCTGTCACCTCATCAGGCTTGGTAGGTTCAAAAAAGAGGAGGTATGTTTGTCTTTACTTTCTATTGATTTAATTCGTCGCCGCAAACAGCCTACCCCTTTTAGCCAGCTGAGGATTTTATTAAACTTACCTTAATTAAGTGCTTTGGAAGTACCACTAGAGACTCGGCATTGAGATTGGCATTATGGATGGAAAGAAAGAAACAACAACAACCTTCAACCCCTTGGCTTGATACCAGAATTCTAGGACATTGAGGTTAGTTCCTGTGCTACCTCATATATGGAGAAACTTATTTACATGACAAACATTCCCTTGGGAGGGGAGCCTTTCAAATGGGCACCATTGGATGAGAGATCTGACGATGCTCATTTGACGATACTCATTCGAGGGTAAAGCCTGTCAGATAAATAAGACGCTCCCTCATATATATACCTTTCCACCAATAACATCAGTACAATAGGGGTCGTCTTTAAACATCCACCCCCTTTAGAACTGCTAGTAGCTTTTAGTTACCACCCTAGAACCAGGAATACTCAACCAGTAGAGTAGCCAGGGGCAGTACCCACTCAGTTGCCTTGGGTATTAGGCTTTACCACCCTTGAAAATCAATGTTTTCAACGTTAGTTCCAGGACATTCGAGAAGATCCGACTCTTTAAGTCATTGGTCACATCTACCCTCTTGTATGGGCATTTGGCCGATGAAACAAGCTCCTACCTAACCCTAGTAGCAGTGTCCATTCTTTACCCCGCTAACCATGAGGCCGATGAAACAAGATCCTTCCTAACCCTAGTATAAGCGTCCATTGTTTACCGCACTAACCATTTAGGGTCACTCCACTTTATGGGTATCACTCATCCAGGTGTCACGCATCTGGCGCTTATTATGTTGCTTCCTCTGTGAAGCACATACACCTTCTGAGGTGCATAGGGAGGACTAGGTAAGCTTACCTATTTATTCTATACTGAATCGCCGTGTTATTACATCGAGAAAGAATTCATAGAATTTCATTCCATGCTCAAGTATCAATTTCCATTAGTGCGGGGTGAAAGAATAATAAATAGTTGACCCTACCAAGCTAAATCAACACAAAATGAAAGGAGAAATCATAGCAATTCTCTGAATAATTCCTCATGGTTGGGAAGGCGAAGAGTTCCCAAGTCTCTCGATCAATGCACCATTGGGGCTACTCTACTAAACAAGGTCGGCCCTTCTTCTCTCTCAACTCCGTCCCTTAAAGGCTGGTAATGTAGTATTTTGAAACCCTAAAATCTTCGGCGAGGAGGCCTGTTTTGAGAAAGGATCACTCAATTATCATTTTCTACCCTTAAAAGACTTCTCCCTTTGGTCGATGACTCCATCCCTAGGATCCACGAACTGCCTACCCTAGCAGTGGGATTACTTGAACCCATACCTTCCTATTGAATATTTACGCCGTTAGGCGTTTTTCTCTCAAAATTAGGGTTTTCTAACATTTTCTAACATTGTAGCGTCATCGTCCCTCTTTCCAATGGATGTTTTTCCGCGTCTCTTCCGTCTGCCCTGAATTGTCTGTTGGTTGTCCCGGTGTTCCCTTTGGATCTTCCATCTTGCCCCTGGTTTCCTCTGGCTATCCATTGGTCTTCGCCTGTCAGTCTGGAATTCGCCACGATACCCCACACCTCCTCGAATCCGTCTTTACCCTCTGGTCAGGTAAGGCAGAGTCTCTTTTACATACATTGTTCAATCATCTGTACTCGCGATCCTGACAGGCTCTGCTTTTCGAACACGCCACAGTGGTAGGTAAGGCATAACAGAGGGTATTTCCTCGTTTTCCTTCCACAACCCCGAACAAAAATATTTCAAATCACGATAATAGGATTCAATAACTCCTTCTGATTTATGCCTCAAATTGTGACAATAGGATTCAATAACTCCTGATTTCGATATTTGTTACGACAATGCATTGCCACAAAATGGGTAGTATCAGGCAAATCCTAAGTAACAAAATCGTCACAGAATGCGAATTCTTCTTCAACGAAATAAACCCCAAAAATATGTCCATCTTATCCCCAATATTGTTTTTTCGCTGAACCACCCAGGATAAAAACACCTACAACGAGGATTCTCTGCAGTATAACCTACTCTAGACAGAAATGTGCCACGACCCGCCAGTTGTGAAATGTGGAGGCGGTGGGTGGCCTGGTTTTGTGGGATCAGTGGCTACCAGACTGCCAGTGTCGCTTTCTTTATATTGGGCAGCGGGAGACTGCATGTATATAGTCATTGAATATATGATGAACGCCTGTCTCGGGGGTATCGACACCTTATTTCTTGTCTTCTTTCGCGTGTCTGTGTCTATGTTGAGAATGTGCATACATATTATAGTGTCTGTATCCATATGATCTATTCTAAGTGTATATATCACATCCGGGTGGACCATGGCAGATGTTTGATGATATGTTCAACTTGCTAAATTCTAAGTAATATGCCTGGTAGTCGGCGTGCCTGTTTTCTGTAGTATGTTCAACCTACAATGACCTATCTACCGGTGAAGCCTCAGAACTCCCAATAATATTCTTTATAAATGCTCTGCTTTCATATTTAAGGTCATTTTATGAATCATTGGTTATTAAACAAAAAATGGCAAATGCGCATAGATCTCCTTTTATGATTGTACAAAGCAAAAGTTTTATTGAATCCATCTGTTGCAGCAATGCTACCATGCAAGTGGAAAACGAATCCAGAAACTAATTCAACATTATAATGCTTATGCTGACTTTTTTCATGAAGGCCTGCCTCATCGAGAGGAACCCCTCCTTTGCTTTTAGAAATGATAACAAATTTAGCCAGGGATTTTGGTCGATAATCTTGGGTTTTTAAGATCATGTTTCTGTTTGCAGTATGAGTGATATTTTTGTGGTAATACGGAGTACCTTGTTCTGTAGTGGACTGCAAAAGTTTTATATTTATTGTTTACAAATGTGTTATTCGTTTGTGGTTATACGAGGTATGCAGTTCGGTGGACTCCAAGTTTTCTATCTATTGTTTGCGCATGTGTTATTTATGTATTTTTCCTTAGGACATGTCATCATGAATTGGTCCTTCCATGTGAGCATCCCAACCTGATTCTGCAATGTCTGTGTGGTGACCCATGGTATTCTTTTTATGGCTTCAATATCTTAATCCTTGATGATCCTTAACTCTGTTAGTCACTACTCCTTGGGGATAGGTTCTTTGAAAGTCCCCGGTGGTGGAAACTGACATTTTTCAAACACCTTCTCCATGGTGTTGTGTATTTCACATTTTTTTAATGAAGCAGTAACCTCGTTTTGCAATGTTACCCTTTCCTTTTGACTGTTAACTAAGGTGGCATAGTCCATCTGTGTTTCTTCTACAATCTTTTTGGGAAAGTTATAGGGAGTTGTTGTGTTCTTTTGATGCCATGCTGCTATGCTTTCAATTTACATTTGACCTCTATAACCTTGAGATTATGTTCTTGGGCCCTCTTGATTATAACTTTGAGTCTAGCCGAGACTTCCTGAACTTCATAAATATATTCATTCAGTAACTCCTCTGTATGGAGAAACTCCTATTGTAATGCAATAGCACAGTCATGAAATTAGGCTAGGATTTGCTTTTCTCCTCTAGATGTCTCTGCCTTTGTTGCCAATGCATCCTTTTCAAGCTGCGGAGTTTCTATCTGAGTTTCCATGGTTTCTGTTTTTGCTTCAAAGTATTTGATTTGAGTTTCCAGCATATCTTTATCTGTTAGCAAATCCTTGGCCTAAATCTCCAAGTTGCTATTTTCCACTAGAAGGGCATCACAGTCATCCCTCAATTCGACACTGTTTTTTTGGATTCTAGGAGGCGATCTTCTAGCATACTGATTTTTTTCTGAATTGCTTCAATTCTTTGAACATTTTATGGATATTATATTGACTTGCCAAGGTGGTTGCTGAGTTTCCTAAAACCATGAACTCTGGATCCTTATCATCATATGTGAATATGAGGGTTTCCTTAGGGATAACTATTTTAGCTGAGGTGAGCTTGAGCTTCTTTTGTGTCATGTGTATTATATGCTTCTTCATCGAGTAAAAAATAAAAGAGTTTATCTTGGCTACATAATATGCTTTGGAGGGCGTGTATGTGGTAATACCAAGTTCCCTTAGAGGAAAATGTCCTCCAATAAGTGGGATAGCAGAATTGGTGCGGGTGTTTCTATGTCCATATCCCGTGGCCCACTATTTTGTAATTCTTCATCTTGTTTTCACCCTTCCTTTGATAAAACTTTGATCAGAGCTTCCTCTCTTGAGTTTTTACTCTTGAGATCCTCTTCTCTCTTTTGAGTCTCCTCTTATTCTCTCAATTCTTTGGCCTTTCGTTGCTACTCTGCTTTCTTACCCTTCTCTTCCTAGTCTTTATTTTCTAGAACTTATACACAAATTGTTTTTTTCAACCTTCTTTAGCTCCTCTAACCTTTGAGATTCTACTTCTTGTGTATCCTCTTGGACTGCTTCAGTAACCTTACTAGAGATATCCTTGTCCATTCCCTTTCCTTTGTTCATCCTTTTGGATAAGTCTTCAAGGGTTTGAACTCTTATGTATATTTCTTCCTCTACACAAAACCGATCTGCATATGGCCAGTGAAATTTGACAGTTGTGTAGTGGTTTGCAACTTTCCCATGGTCTTCATTTCTTTGGAATTGTTCTTAGCTAAAGTGTAACATCTCCATGTATTTTGCCAATTCTATAGTGTATTTTATTTTAGAGAACCAATAACCCCCAACCACTACTGGCAAAGGTGGCCATGATGCTTTCATAGTGTTGTTGAGAGCAAAGTTGATCCCATCTATGAACGTATGTTGTACAATATCCTTAAAGACCATATGATTGGTGACATACTTAGGTAGGACATAAGAGGCTTTTGATACTCCATAAATTCATAAATAAGTGGCTCCCTCGGTTAGATACCAATCTCCCGACTAGGTCATTGTAGTAATGGCATTGTTTGACATGCATTTAGTCAGTGTTCCATGTGTGATGGTATATAGGGGCATAATGAGCTCCTCACAAATATGCTTGTATTTGTTGACGTACTTTTGGGCCCATAGGACTTGGAAACATAACATATGTGTATAGTGGTCTCCTTGGGGATTCAATGCCATCCCATGCCAATGAAATCACCTAGTGTGCATATTGCATCCAAAAGATATGAAGACATGTGAAAACCAGAGTGTTGCTTGAAGAATCCCTCCGAAGCCCTTAGAACCGCATCGTCTGAAAGGATAGATACCCAATTAAATCCTACGCCATGTATAGTAACATAATAAAATAGAGGGCCCCATTCTTATTTGAAATGCACCACATCTAATTCCCCATATAATTAGCACAAGAGTGTAGCCACCATTATGTAAGGTTGTTTTAGCCACTTAAATTTGTTTACACCACTATCATTTTGGTGGAACTATTTATCAATATTCCAAGCCTACTTGATGAACTTTATATAATTGAGTTGTAATGACTGGACCCATTCGGTTATCATATTGGTCTTTAGTACATGGAATCTATAATATGTGTCCATGGTAGAAGGATGAAATGTGGAAATAAGATCCCTTACAATATTCTTGACAATATACCTTTTGAAATTGGTATGAGGCAAAAGCCATTCTATTATATCTATTATTTATGTATTTTTGCGAAGTTGTCCACTGCACGCTGTTGTTAATCTCAATGGTGGTAAACACATTTGTGTTAGATATTATGTTTTCGTTTTCAGTGGCATGAAAATTATGTTGAACTATCTTGATATGATGGTCTGGACTTGCTATAAATGGATTGGAGGAATCTATATCCCTGGAAACAAATTCCATATCCTTATTTAATATAAGGTTGTCCTTTTTCCAGTGAAAAAAAAATCCATCAATTCCTTGATTGATATGCACCATAACTTAAGCATGTTTAAAGTTGTTCTGCCTATTTCATCAATGCACTACCTACACATGATCCTCTGGCATGAAGATTTACAATTGTAGCTAAATAATTCATGTTAGTGCCATCAAAATTCTAAACTAAGATAATTCGAATGCAGTCATATAAGTATGTACTTATAATTGGAAGATTTGATAGGAGTCGCTACTGAAATATGATAAGTATTCATCAATTCCTTGATTGATATGCAATGGTTTTCCTTATTGATTTGAATTTTTTGGTGTATACATGCAATAACTCCACAGAGTTTGGATGCATGATCATTTCTTGGCAAATGTTATTTTATAATCCTCCCTGCTTTGTCTTTTTGTAATGCAATTATATGCAAGTGTGCAAGAGTTTGAATTTTTCAGCAGCTGACATAACTTCTTCTCATCTAGAGATTATTATTTACATATATTTGGGGGATTGTTTTTTTGCAAATGTATCTTACTTTGCAAAAACGGGGAAATACAAAATTAGGTGGTTCCAAGAACAAATCTACATTTCTTAAGAATGCCACAACAACCTTGCTTCATACAATTTGTGTGTTATCACTCCAGGAAACTTCTCTAGGTTGTAGCTCGAGGATGCCTAGTAACTTAAATCCTTTTAGGGTTTTCTAATATGGATCAATTCAGGTGACCTATATGACCTTCCACTCTCAAGACATGCATGAAACTCAATCAAGTACAAGGCTTTTAATTACCACTGTTCAGAGCTTTACAATAAGGTGCAGGGATGGAGAACTCATTAGGCTGGCAGATTTACATACAAAACAGATGCATATAAATGGCTAAATCATGATAAGGATGGTACTTATAATTCAAATCACATTAATATGCCAATAGGATGACAACTATCAGTCATTAATCAACTTGAATTTAACCTAAATACACATTCAGGCATAAGCACAGTAAAGACAGAAATGGAAGTTGAACAAATGATAACAAAAGAGCTTATATTCAATCATGAGCAAAATGAGAAACTAACAATAGTATAGGTCTATAAATCCCCAAAGTCAAACCCTTTTCATAAAATAAGTCTTAGGCTTTATAGCCTTTACAAAATATGTCAATCCTGAAAACTTGGATTTGTTTTTACAAAAATAAACAAAATAATAGTTTTTCGCAAATTAGGTTAAAAAACCCTAATTAACTACTTGTCTATATTAACTAAAGAATTAGTTCACTGTATGAACCTTCAGATAACTGAGGTAACTGTTGACAATTACTACTACTGGCCCTCTGCTGGTTAAGCCACTGTTTTCTCATGACAGTTAGGTGTTGGTGGCCTTTTGTGCTGTTATGACATAGTAAAACCGAAACAGACCTTTTTCTGATGCTTTCCTCTGCGCCCTTCATCTTCAGACTATGTCCTTGAGCCACCTATATTCTCCCAAAACCAGTCATGTATGCCAAAATTTGATTTTAATCCTCTGTCTACTTTCGGTGGTGAACAGGCCTGACTATCAAAACTGTTAGCTGCCGAAAGCGGCGCTTTCAGTGGCTAATGAACTGCCCCGGCATCCGCCTAAGCCACTAAAATCCCTATTTTCAAAATTTATTAGGGTTTTCCAAAAAATGTTCTTTTATGGTTGTCTGCTCAGCTTTCTTCTTCAGCAAGCTTTGTGCTAGGAGGATTAACAACAGCTTGTATGGTTTCTGTATGCTGAAGGTTAACTGCAGCCTCAACTAGGGTTTCCAAGGTGGGGTGGCTGCTAGGGTTTGCCTTATCTTTTTTCAGTTGTAGTCTTTGGAGCCTAATCATCTTGTACAATCTAGTATTGTCCTTTAGGTACCTTGTATTCAGCCTCTTTAAGAAAATATATCTTTCTCTCTGCTCCAGGTAAGACTTATGTAGCAGCTTGTTTCTACTGGTCAATGCAGCATTATTCTTCTTTATTTCTCTTTCCAAAATCTCAATCTTATAAATTTGCCTTAGCAATTGATTGATCTTTTGAGTTTTAGGCTTACTGGAGGAATCCCTCTCTGTTGGTTCTTCTTTCTCCTTTGGTGCGGGGGAGGGTAGTGCTTCAGCCACTGGTACAATTTGCAGAGCTAGGTCTGCACCTTCTTCTTGCTCCTCTTCAGAATCTGAGTAGGATAGATTTAGAATATTCTACTTGTGTGTTTCAACCTCCTAGCCCTTCTCACTGAAGTCCAAGTTCCTTTTTACCTTCTTGGCCTTGGAAGAAGAGGGAGGTTGTTTTGCTGCTGCTACTGGGGATATGGCCCTCCTCCTTCTTCTCCCACTCCTTGGTGTGCTGGACTTATTGGCAGGAGATTTCCCTTTCTCTTCTAGCTGAAGGCCTGTCTCAAATCCATTCCAAAACAAAAAATAGGGCCATGCCATATTCCTTCTTTTCAGCAACTCTCGGATCAACAACTGGATAAGGCCATGGTGAGATAGTCTGCCAACAATCTTGGTTGGCTGGGATTTCACTTGGTGTGCTATCTTTCCCAAACTTCTATGTAAGTAAAAGGGAAAATCGACTGGGATTTTACCTGTGAAGTGGTTCATTATATTGAAATGATAGATCATGGCTCTATTATATCTTCCTTCATAGGTTAGGTAAACCAAAATGGCCTTCAGCAGTTGTTGCCACCTCTCTTCCAACCAGGATGATGGCACACTCTTCTTCCACACCATTCCTCTATGTTGAGGCTTTAGGTAAGACCTGAATTCTACATCTTTTGGTATGGTGGTCTTGAACCATTTTTCTCCTGTGCAAGGGAGTTCAGTTACTTCAGTGATTAGGGTTTCATCTATGTGAAATTCCTCCTTGCCTATAATTGCCTTTGAACCATCAAATGAGAGGGAAAAATCCTCAGCTACATGCTGATGGGAGCCTTGTATCTTTTCACAAAACTTGTAGCAGCCAACCTCTTAGAAGAGTTTACAGACCTCTGGATGTGCTTCCAAATAACTGATATCACCTAGCTCCTGCCTGAGAGCAGGTCCTCCCTTCTTCATCTTGATGAGTGCCTCTCCTCATGGGTACCTACAAAATAATTCTCAGTTCTGTATACAATGTGTTAGCAGGCTGCTCCTTTAGAGAGGGTTTTCCTGGTGGAGAGGAATGACAAGCTCGAAAGTGAAATGTGTTGGAGTCCTTTGGCACTGATTATGAGGGTTTGTTCTGTCATGATGGATGTTGAGATCATAAGGTGATGGCAGCAATTGATCCTCTTGATCTCCTTTCTCAAGCAATCATATCATACATCAGCCTGGATACTCGGTGGGTTTTTTGATGTTCTTTTGGATAGGTGGAAGAAAACTGAGGGTTTCCAATCCTATCAGTCCTTTGCCAGTTTTATAACGACCTCTTTAACTTATTTGCACACGCGGTTATGCAGGCTCAAGTCTTTTCGGTGGTTTGTCACGCCCTCCACTGATTGTTCATCTTGCTTACGGGGTGTGATTTGACTATTTTATAACCGTTTCCCTATTTTGTCTTTTTGGTGGTTAACAATCTTCCTGAATTTGTCTGCAAATCGCCGAAAAGATAGCTTTCAGTGGCTAATGAAATGCTATCCCATTTCGCCTGAGCCACTGAAACTGTCATCCCAGCTTCATGATGAAATCTTGCTTTCGGCGAATAGTGGCCTCGCCGAAAAACCCATTTAACTGCCGAAAACCCGTCCTTCCAGTGGCTAATGAAATGTCTGAGCCTTCGCCTAAGCCACCGAAAGCACTTTTTCTTCGACGCTTATCTTCCTACTTTCACAGTTAAAATCTGCATTGAATTGTTTGATAAGCTGCCGAAAGCATCACCTTTCAATGGCTAATGAGATGTTCCAAGTCTCACCTAAGCCACTGAAACCACCTTTACTAATATCGCTTGCTACTTGCTTTCGGCAGTTAGCATGCCTCTTGGTCTCCTCCCTAAGCTGCCGAAAGCAACACTTTTCGGTGGATAATGAGTCATTTGAAATCTTGCGCAAGCCACTGAAAGTGTTGATTTAATTCTACTTGTTCGGGCCGCCGCTTGTTGGTTTACCTTTATCCCTCGTTCAAACCTTAGCTTCCGAAACATAGCTTTTAGGTGGCTAATGAGCTATTACAAGCATTGCCTAACCCATCGAAAGCTAAAACTTCCAAATTTTTCGACCACATCAAAACAGAGACCTTCAATTTGTTAGGCATCCTCAGATCTTTCATTACATAAAGCAAATTCTTCATACTATCAAAATAATTTTATTTTGGGAGATAACATGGTGAATCTAAGAAGGTGGCATTTGTTGCTCATATCAACAGCTACATTAGAGATGATCCAGTGATGAAAAGATACCTTCCAATTGATCCTATGACAAATGATCTCTTTGATATAGTGAAAGAATACATTCTTCTATGGTATGAATACTCAATTAACTAATAATTAGAGCCTTGTTACAATTATAGGATAGCTTCATTTCATTAAGTTTTGACTGTACTTGGATCTTGTGGTTTGTTCATACAACTAGGTGTTGTCATATTTCTGAGAATGAAGACAATTATTGTTTCTACTTTTGTGGGCATGCTACAGTAAATTGATCAATGTCATTGTTCCTGGAACCATTGATGATAGAGCAATAAATACGAAATCAAAGCTTAATCCATGGGAAATCAATGACAATCATACACTTTTCCTCAATTCTTCAAAGGCCATTGGATGCACAGTAGTAAATATTGGAACACGGGACTTAGTTGAAGGGAGGGTAAGTGAAATATTCTGTATAGTTGTATATAGGTTGTTAAATTACATATTGTATATGAGGACTTAGATGACGAGATGGTAAGTCAAATAAGCTGTATAGTTGATCCCACCTTTGTATATTACCACTGCCATACTATGTTAGCTCAATTCAAAAGCCGAGTGTTTTGAGTTATATGTCCTGATATTGAAATATTTAAGGTTGTTGTAACTGGCATAAATATATTTATTCTCACTAGTAGAAAATGAGAAATTAATGACTAAAAAAATGACTAAAATCAGGCTATAAAAACAACTATTTTTGAGTCGGTGACTAATAGTAGCAAATTTCCTTCTATCTTATAGCTAGTCATATTTCACTAGTCATTAATAGCTTGACTTAGTAGTCATTGATAGACAATGATTTAGTCATTGATAGACAATGCTTTAGTTATTGATAGTCAATGATTTAGTCATTGATAGTTAATGATTTAGTCATTGCTTTAGTCATTGATTTAGTCACGGATTTAGTCATTGATTTAGTCACTGAGTTAGTCATTAATTTAGTCATTGCTTTAGTCATTGATTTAGTCACTGATTGCAACCATTAATGACCAAATACATGACTAAATAAACTACTAGATGTTAACATATTAATGACTAAGCTTAATACGACTAAGATACGAGAAATTAGCTACTAATAGTCATATATATGTGAATTTAGTCGTTTTTGTAGTCACAAATTTATGATAGGGCACGGAGGAATCGAACCACCAACCTCCTGCCTATAATTAGTCAGGCGCTCTACCATTGAGCTAGCACCCTTTAAGCCTAGTTGTTATTGCTTGACAATGATAATATTCAAACAAATTTATGATAGATATCAATTTACAAACTACATAATTATTACTATTACAACTTACAAGTAACTAGTATTTATGATAAACTAATTCCTGAGAGCTATGTACAATTTTCCCTATAACTAAAGCTAATAAAAATACTACAAATACTCTTACCAAATAGATTTAGAGATGAGTACCTCTTCCCATTCTTCATCGCTATCATTCTCATAGTCGAAAGAAGAGTCCTTCCTAAAAGGATTTCGAAGCCCAATGCCATCACTACATAAAAAACAAAGAGTCAGAAACAAAACTTTCCCTCTTGTCTACTACAATATTAAGAATCCATGAGATTCAAGGTGTTTCAAATGTTCCTCATCATGGGCTATCAAAATTAAAACACAACCTGTTGCTTTGATAATTAATAAACTTAAAATTATGCAAAGTATATTCACCTTTTCTTTGAGAAGGTTCCATAATAAGTAGGTCTATGGTTGTGATAAAACTGAAAAAGGTTTCTTCTCTTATTGTGAAGCCTATTTTAGCTTTAAATCAAGTGATAAACATTCTAGGAGCCAAGCAGATTCAGAAACTTATTGCTAATGGAGACTCGACGATTATCATTTGCAAAATTAGAGACTTGACTCCCTATGCACCGTAATGTCTTGCAAAAATGATCTCTAGACCTAGAATTCAAAGAATTGAAAGTATTTTGACTTGGGGAATTGCAAGTATTTAGCATTGAATCATTTACTGTTTCAAAGGTACCATTTTGTATGGAGGAGTTATGCTTTGTGAATCATTATTTGTTGGCTATAAGGGCACCTAATAGTGGATTCAATAATTAAAGAGTCTTGTTGCAAATATAAAGAGAAATACCTTGCTCCTACAACATTGCATCTTTAGAGAAACCTTTAAAGGGTTGTATATTTGGCTTCTAGGTGATGATACCAGTTATTTGAAAGGCAGGACAACTGGTTAAGCATGAATTAAACTTGAAAAACTTGCAAACTATTAGGTATAACAAAATATATATCAACTCTGTTTTGAGATGTACAGGATCTGAAATAGCTTCCATGATGATTGGACAACAGTTCACAGAGAGAAATAACCATTGATAAGAACTGAATTTTCCTTAGAATGTATGGTCACCTAAAATAATACTACACTAAAATTTAGATTCTAGTAAGATTTTGAGATTGACTAAACCTATCGAAAAGGTTGGAGAGACCGGTATTCTACAGTGTTCTTATAATGCACAGTTGCATAAAGGCATATTCTTATCAAGATTTATGACTTTCAAAATGAAGGAATTTACTTGACCATGAAATGCACATTTATGATGAAGCAAAGGATAGAGAAAATCATGATGAGGTTCATATTCCCCATTTGAACTGCCTACAAGAAACCATTTCTTTGTAACGGTAATAAAGCATGTCTCCATCCTGCTTGAGTGGAATGTGAAAGTGCCCTGCCCTGATTATCTGATTATGAATTAGTTTTAAGTTCCAATTCCCTTCAGGCCCTATGGCATGTTTACGCCTTCCACTCTGACTCCCCACGTGGGATGTGTTGCTTCTTGAATGGAATATAAGAGCCTCACTAAGACCTAGGTCTTGTATTTTGGTGTGGATTTATTTTTACAAGTACAAAGTTCAACGTTTATGAAGAATTGTTCAAAACCTACCATTAGTACAACATTATAACATAGGGTATGTTTCTACGGGAGGATAGAGGCAGGGCAGAGCAGATAGTAGGAGTAAGAGAGGGTCCGAC
>LPNX011214649.1:59471-72587 GCA_001517045.1 Pseudotsuga menziesii | reverse complement strand
AAAATGCCATGTATGCACATTATTTGATAATAATATAGTCAAAGGAATCATTTAACTAAAAAGAAAAAATATTAGGTGAGAGGGGCTCCTCTGAGCATTTTGTAGTTCGGATTGGAGAGAGAAAATACTCCAGAGGATCCTCCTCTTGTTCAATGTCCAATTTGGATACTCCATTCAACTCACGAGATGGAGTAGATTCAGGTTCTTTTGTCATAACAGAATTCACTAATTGTGTATCACTTTCAGGTTTAGGGGTAGCTTTTGCTAGTAAAACTGGTTGAGAAGTTGAAACCTTGCCAGGATTCAAGATTTGAACTATTCAAGGTGGTGTCCTCTCCTATGGAACGCCTATCAAAATCAAATCCAAAATAAATCTCAATATTTGAATCAACACTTCAAGGATGCCATATGAACTATAATATGAAAAGGAACAAAGATTGTTTCTATAATATCACAAGACCCTACAACTCACTAAAACTGTAATACCAACAAAAAATAGTTTTCCATATCCTGTCTATGAGACTCAAACCCATTGACACATATCATGACTTTGTATTCAATATAATGAATTACTTAGTTATTTGGAGAGTGAAATAAGAATAATGGGCATTTCTATGATCAAGGTTGGACAAAGTATGCAATCTAGAGAAACACACTTGGTTTTCTATCTCTTAATGGTTGAAATATAACTAGTATAATACTCAAACACATTATATAGGGCATAATTAGTTTGATTTGGTAAAGGGAGAATCTTAGTGATTGGGGGATCCAAATATCAGAGATAAGTGTGTATCCTGGAATTCTTATAAGTTGGATTCAGTAAAACAAAGGTTTTATGCAACGCAGATTTACTCTTGTAGCACACTGATGTATTCACATATCACATATGATTTGTTGTAGCATGAAGGTATTCCTGTAGCAATTGTTCTTTGTTATTTATTATATTTAAATTACATCAATTGGATATCCAACGCACTTGTGAGATCATATTTTATACTCAGAAACTTAGATTATGATTTGGGAATATTTTTTGTTTTTGTTATGGGTGGGGAATTACATAAAAGACTAATATTGGCTCAATCTGGTGAAAGAAGGATTCTAAATATAAATTAAATCTAAAAATCAGATCAGAACATGTGGGAGTGGTAATTCTCCATTAACAGATTTTACAAAAACTTCTTCCATATCAATTCCTGTGGTGTGACTGTATTCTGGTAATACTTCAAGGTTGCGGAAATACTTGTTATTCAGAAATAAATTTATCTTCCTGTGTCAATTACTCAAATATTGAAATATGAAAATATATTTCTAGATGATTTACTGTCTTAGAAACTAGTCTAGAACTTGAATCCTGGAGTGTTATTGATTTTTTTATGACAAGAATGAAAAAAATGAGATTGAGGGTTATGAAAATGAGTTATGTTTCAGATAATGTTCTTGTTCTATAAAGAGTTTAGGTTCCAATTTATATGGAAGGAAACCTGTAGCTCTCACCTTCTCCACAATGTCTTGAAATACCTCCCTTGAATCATCCTTGGCCCTTTTCATAAATTCTCCAGTCGCACCCTCCATATTTAAACCCCCCTCATTCTTGTCTCTCCTTTTCTTCCTCTTCATCCTCCTCCATTTCCTCATCCATATTCTTATACAAAATCCAATCCTTCCTCTAATTCCCATTGTTGGTACAGTTAGCATCCTCACCCACATACGAAACAACTGTAATCAAAAGCATAACAATGTCATATGTCCAATTTATTTAGTGCCACAAGGAAGAACCCTTCTTTCCCATATGGGACTCTATTCCATTTTCATTGCACTCATACTCGTCCCTCAAAGAAGGTTTATCCTTAGGGTTTCCATGGTTTTCGAGGGCCACCCAATGTTGCTGCCCATTAGCCTCCTGGACAGTAGTCACATGGGGGTGGGAAATGGATATAGTATCTACCATCAAAGGATGTTAATCAGAAATATGATGAAGTTGTAGGGAATCGAATGAAAACGGACCACTAGAAAGCATTGTTTCATCAATTATATTTCCTTTCATTCAATCTATAGTTCTATTTCAATTAGGTTTCAATGTATTTCTATTAGTTTTGGGATATTTTTAGTTTAGTTTTCATATGGGTAACTCTTTATTTTCCATTCCTGAGAACCCAAATGATTTTTATCCATAACATGTTCCCTGTTTTCAAAAACCTTCAAAACTTACATGAAACAATGGTGTTTTTAGCATTGAATAAGGCGTCAAAAATGATTTATGCATACCTTAATAAGATTGCAGGGGTAGTGTGTAAATAGGTGCATCCATCGTCCTTGTCATATCATCTTGGATTTTTGAGAGAGGTGATGCATAAATGCTGCCTGAAAGGGGTATGCGAACTGAAAGGGTGCAGGTTTACCAAAATGGGGTGGATGGCGAGACTGCGGACGTGTGGGTGGATGTGAGCGGTCCTTCACGAGCTGGGTTGGGTAGGCATAGTGAATGTGTATATATAGGTGAGGTCGATAGGAGGGTGGAAACGACATTACTCCTCGATTAGAAGCTCACCATTCTGACATGGCTACAATGCTTTTAACTTGTCCCCTTTTTCTGTAACTTTAAATATTGCTCAGGAGGAAGGCAGCTGAAAAAAAAATAAAGAAAAAATAAAATAAATAAAAATATTATGTGGCAGAGTTTTCCAGGAATCTAAGCCCGACAAAAATTTGGTTTGGGAATAACAATTATATGATGCTCTTGTTCACCCTTTATATCATACCCTCCATGTGAGGGTTTCCCAAATGGTTCCAAGCTCCATGTGAAGGTTTGTAAAATGGTTTCTTAAATTTAAATTTAATGTAATTCCTTTTTATCTATTTTTTATATAACTATAATGTAATGGCTAGTTTGTTTTGTTGCCTTTCCATCATGATCCTAGAGGAAACCTAATTCTAGCTCCATTCTTAGGATTAGGTGAAGGAAAGCTTTCCATTCTTGTTTCCTAATTAAAGGAGATATGTTAAAGGTATTTGGAGACTTCATCAAATTATTTTTGAGTGGATTACTTGCAATTACATTGAATGGTTATAATTGGGGACCAGGGTCCATAAAACTATAAAAATTTAATATTACAAGAAATAAAATATTATTACTCGTTAATCCATTGTAATATAGACATCATCCCTATATGGTCTATAAGGGGGCTCTACACATTTTTGATATGGAAAACAACATTAAGGACCTTTTAATATGAGAGATCATATAACTCTTATCAAGACAATATCAAAACAACGTAGCATATACACCTCTTTTAAAACCCCTTATGATTGAAACACCGTCATATAAAAAAACAGAATACAAAACTGATGCTAAGTCAATGCTTGGTTAGTTACTCAACCATCCATTTTCTTAAAACAATCCAATTTCTCACTAGCCTCCTTTATTTTCAAAGCTTTAAAAAATTCCTTAGTGGACTTATATCCCATATAAAGCCATCATACATGAGGTCAAAGTTGAGTGGCACTACTTTGATGGATTTCATAGATGAAATAGGATGAGATGAAGCCAAGATTCTCATGCTTATTTTCCTTGTCAAATTATTTTTGAGTACTTTATTAATTGCAATTACATTGAATGGTCATAATTTGTGGTTCATATCTATATAAAAAGGTAAATGACAAGAAATAACATGTTAGCATATATGAAAAGAAATAACATATTACCACTAGCTAAACTGTTGCAATCGAGACATCATCCCTATACAGTCCAACAAGGAGATATAAAGTTTTGATATGGGAAAAAACTTAAGTATTTTAATATGAGAGTCATTATCGTATATTGCATAATATATATGCACTTTACGAGCAAACCGAATATAAAATGGACAAACCATATAGGTTGGTGATAAGATAGAGTTGTGGTGCCATCCACTGGGACCAACCACCCCCCAAAAGAATAAAAATAGAAATAATTCTATATTGACATATTAACCTACCTACCTAAGCTTTAGTATTATAACCAATATTATCAAGCAAAAGATAAAAATTCACAGTAAAAAGGAAACTTACCAGTGATTTTAACCTAGATACCTATGCTTCAGTATTATAACCAAGAAAAATTTATCAATTCACAGTGAACCAAGAAACTTACTTAGGATTTTGTAAGGGAGGAAGGTGATGTTGACTCTAGAGCTGCATAATTGGTGGCCCACCTCTTCAAGAGCCTCTAGGTTATCTCCAATGTTTTTTTATCCATGGCAACGATGGCAATTAAATGCTGAAATTGTAAACCCTCAACAATGGTGAATATCCATAACAATATCTTCAACGGGTATCGAAGGTGGCCTAATAAATGGTCAAAAATGCCAACCAATTCACACTACTTGCCCCCCTCATAACCCACCAAACCCTCCTCGCCTCTAGTCAACGCAAAATATTTAGTGCCAACAGTTTGTTTGGATAGGCTATTTGGCACCAACGAGTTGGTTGAGTAGTCATGCGCTACATGTCTAACTCTCTCTATTTGGCTATGGGCTTTACTTGATGGTTTCATGTCCTAGATCCTTAAATTACCTATTTCATAACTCATGAATTAAGGTAAGTGGATTCTTAATAATACATTGATAAATTTGAAAAAAGGTAAAGGGTTTCTCTACCAATATATAATCTTTCTATATGGTTGCAATTTCTAAAGATTCATTTAACTGAGAAAGTCAGTTGTGAACATTATAACTTTATGCTCTTTAGAAAGTAGGTACATTCTGGTTCTCTGATTGATAGGGACATGGACTTTGTATTCATACGATGTCTAGACATGCCTTTTGAGGACTTTATAAATGGAGAGGCCCTTCTGTTTTGGAAATTAGTTGAATTGACGTGTTTTTGCATTTTATCTAATCACACAATGTGTATATTGTCCTTGGCTTGATATCTCAAATTATGAAGGTAGGTTATGATGAGCTTTGGTTCTCACAGTGCATGGTAAGAGCTGCAATCTGACATGATTCATTTCAATCATAATACTTATATAGTCATGTCAAAAATCCAATCTGCGGTGCTGAAAAACTACTTTCAAGCATGGCAGTCTTAAATTATGCCAATTACCATTCCTTGCTTGTCCTACTTGTTACATTTTCAAAGATAAGTTTAAACCGCATATGCTTCTTCACTTGTAGATTCAACTTCTAGCATACCTAAGTTTGAAGAAAACAATAGTGCTTGGAAGTCCATCAACATGTTGTGAATGTTGACTAGCGTCGGAGAAGATATTAAAGAGACATATATGCTGATTAGTATGAATAACAATGTATCTGTTGGATGAGAGGATAAATAATAACAATGCTTCTTTTTAAAGCATCTGTTGCACCTCTAATACTTTAAGTAGCCATAGCTTAATTTGTAGTAGAGAAATCAGAAAGCACAATATAAATATCAATCATATTGAAAAAAAATGTAGCCATGTGTTGTATCTAGGGAAGGAAGAATTTGAGGAGTGTTGAATGATTACACTTTATATAGGGAGAAATAATTGTGTCATGACTATGGTTGTGTTGATTACCTTGTAGAGAAAGTAGAAACAATATTATACTTTCTCTAATACTGTGTCTACACTTTGATATTTATTCTTTGCTTTCTGTTAATCGACAGGAGGTTTGTAGTTCATTTGGGCTTTAATGTACTTCTTTCTCCAACTTCCTCCCGTGGTAGACAT
The DNA here is from genome assembly GCA_001517045.1 of Pseudotsuga menziesii. Lineage (NCBI taxonomy): Eukaryota > Viridiplantae > Streptophyta > Pinopsida > Pinales > Pinaceae > Pseudotsuga > Pseudotsuga menziesii. Next base: position 66,898 of record LPNX011214649.1, on the reverse strand, counting down.
GGGGCACTGCAGGTGTCTGCAATGGCCTCTAATTAGGTTGATTTTTTTAGAGTAATGAAGAAGCCAGTGGCTGCTTTGGCAGTGGTAGCAGTTGTCGTCTTCCTCTCATTTATTCAGAAACATGAGCTGGAATGGGAAATTGCATACTCCATAGCAAGGGTTTCCTTCAACTCTCTATTATTGGCTTCATTTTACAATTTATCTTTCACCAGCAAAAAATACAGTTTATCTAGATGTAATACAAGGCACAACCATACGCGATGCTACATTCAAGTTCTTCTTGGCGAACTTTCTGGTGTCAGAATTATAGAATGCCTTACTTGCAGTAGTTGATCTTTTGAGTATTAGTCAAAATAGGTTCTCATGAATCGATCCAGCTTGTGGACCATCTTTATAAGTGGTCTATTGCTGATTGATCATTGGACACTGCTATGTCCTTCGGCCACTTGGTATTTTATTTCCTTGTTTGGGCACTTCAATTCGAAGGGCAGTCCATCAAAGTAAAAAAATAAATCATGTTGCCATTTACTCATAATAACGTTTGTAATGTTAGTTGTCAAGAGAGGTACCAAATTATTAACCAAAGGTTGTGACTAAATACAATTTTTGAAGAACATGATCTAATTCCTATGATATAATTGTGATAACTTCTTTTCTGTCCAGCAAATTGAGTTTGTAGATTCTCAGATAATAGTTCATCAGTTTGTATTTACATATGTAGCATACATGCATACGTTGAACGGGTTCTCATTCAAGTTGTGAAATGTACAGGGAAGTTATATAAACGTGATATGGAAACTTCTGATACTGGATCATGTAGTCATAAAGATGACAGAGCAGAGATAGACATGAGAGATCCATTTGAATCAATCAAGGATATTGTTAGCTTTTTTGCAAAGAGGGCTGTTGGAGATAAAATTATTGAGAAAAGGCATGAAATTCCAGAAGAAAATGTGATAATGGAAATATTTTTCATTTATGTTTTCTTTTTGTAATATGCTTAGCCTTAGATGAGACAAATATAACTGTATAAATACCTTGCTTATTTAATTCCATAGAGGAGAAAATAAGTTTTAGTTACAATAAATTTATCTTTTTCAATGGATTCAGTTTCTATAAAACTATTCTTTGGGATTTCTAGAGTCGAATATCAAATGAAACACAACTGCATCTTCTGCAAAAGGACCTAGTTAAGTTAAGAGAACAACTGAAAAACATTGAGACAATAAAGTCGCAAGCTCAGGTTGAGCTGATGGAGGCTAGGAAAGTTGTTGAGGATTTGTCTTGGAAGTTGGAAAAGGCAACATAATCAAGAGAAAAGGCTTGTAAGGCTTCTGAAATTGCTAGGCTCCATGCAGAAGAACTATATGCTGCAAATATAGAGAATCCTAAGGGTGATAATACAAGTTGGAAATTAGAGCTTACTACTGCACAAAATGAGAACCACTTATACTATGAAACAAGAACTCGACATAGTTCTAGTTTTTCTCTCTCCTAATTTCAGTAGCTATTATTACCTTCATTTCAAAAAGGGTTGATACCAGTATCACACATTTTCATTTTGAGGCATTTTTTTGGGCATTTGAATAATCTTTGTCGTAAAATATTTTTAATTTCTATTTTCAAGTGTTTTTTTAAAAATTTAACAAAATAGCATACATTTAGAAGCAAGTTATAATGAAAAACATATACATTTTGCAATTTTTTTATATTTAAAATAAGACATTTTTATGGACAAAACAAGACATTTTATTGACAAAATTGTAAAAATTTCGAGAAAATAAATACATTTAAATCCATATTTAGTGGATTTTTAGATATTTTTTGTATAAAAATAATACCATTTTATATTATTTTCCAAAACGTGACAATTCACATAAATTCAAGAAAAACTATGCCATATATATGTAAATAACAAATTAAAAACATTATATATAGAAATTTTGTTTCTAAAATAAAGTCTGAAAGTCAAAACATTACCAATATATATTATCAAAAAGTTGTCAAAGTTAACATTTTCTTCATGACATGAACTGACCAACAATATCATGCGGGCCAAATTCTTCATCGAAATTGTAATTTTTTGAGCTTGGATTTCTTCGTGGACATCAATGTCCTCTTCCATTAGGTCTTTTATGTCTTCAATGTGCCCAAAGTGCTCCTCTACAAACATCCCTTTTAATAGGGGTTGAAGCTCTTTTAACATCTTCGTCACAAATGTTTCATTAACATTAAAGAAATTACATTAAAAAAAAATTGCATCGACATTACATTAAATTGAATTGGTCAATATAAATGAATGCAAATAACTAATTCAACTTACTCAATGTATTTATTCAACTTTTTTCACGATCTCTATTCATGTCGAATTATTTTTACAGAATGAATGCAAATTACCTATTCAACTTATTCATTGGGTTTATTTTTGTTAATAGACATAATGGCTTCTTGCTAATGATGCGATGTTTATTATTGTCACAAAATATAGTAAATAGAGGAAAGCCATGGTTTTTATTATAATTGCATTTATTCAACTTATTTCATGATCTCTATTCATGTCGAAATATATTTACCCAATGAATGTAAACGGCCAATTCAACTTATTCAGTAGGTTTATTTTTGTGAATAGACATAATGGCTTCTTACCAATGATGCCATGTTCATTATTATCACAAAATATACTAAATAAAGCAAAGCCATAATTTTTATTACAATTACATATTTTTAATTTTGTTTTTATGTTCTTTTCCGATAATATCATGTTCATTAGTGTCCCATAATGTTATGTTCATTTTTGTCATACAATATAGTAAATAAAGAAAACTCATAATTTTTATTACAATTATATATTTTCATTTATAAAGATTTTTAATCCTATTAATTTATTAAAAGATTTAGTTTTCTTTCCAAGAAATCTCACTTTATTCAAATTAAAAACCACTTACACTTGGTAAGTTAACCAATTTCTAATTTACATCCGTGGGATTTCACTTTCTTATTTGGTTTGTAAGATGTTGCATTGCATATGTTAGAATAATAAACCCATAGTTAGCTACCTTAGACATTAATTAATCCATTTTTGTCTTATTTGCCTAGTTTCCATATTCCACCTTATGCAAGTTGTCCTCCACATGTCCAAAGTGGTCAAACTTGCTAAAATTGAGTCATGGAGTGCTTGGGAAACCACTTGGAATCAAATCTGCTTTATTCCTAGCCTTCCTAGCGCATGTCTGCTTTTTCTGCTTTATTGCCTTCTTTTGCTAAGTTTTAAGGCAATTGGGAAAGTTTGACTAGGTGAAGTTAACTTGTTTTTTGTCCTCATCATCCTCCACTCTTTTCTCCTAAGAAAAGAATGTATGAGTTGTCCTTCCATCATCTATTAGCTTTCCTAATTGATTTTGCCAATTCGTGAGCTCCTAGACAGATTTGGAAACTGCTTTATGCACCTATGGGGGATTTGCTTAGATTTAGTAAGCCTGCTTTTGACCAAATTCGAATGACATCCTTATGCATTCGAATCTCTCATGTAATTATTTATTATGGCAGCCTATGACTTCACAGGGTTGGATATTATACACTTATTCAATATAGATTAGTGTTCTGCTCCATATTCAGTCTCCTTTGTGTGTAATTTGCATGTGTAATTGGCAATTTTTGTGAGTGTAATTGTTCTAACACATGGGTTCAATTTCCACATGGTATCAAAGCCTTTGTAGATCAATTTATCTCCTTCCAATTTGTTATTGCAATTTCAACATCATTGACTGGGAGGATTCTGCTGACTGAAGGGACAATTTATGAGCTATGGATCAATCTCAGAAGATCATCTTGACTCCATTTAACTTCTTTGAATGGAAAGAAGAGATGGAGATATTGTTGAGAGCGAAAGGCCTCTTCAGAGTGACTATGGCAACAGAAGCAGAGCCCAATGCAAATGCAGAGAAAATTAAATGGCACAACAGGAGGGATGAGGCCTATGGTCTCCTGTGTCTGAGCATATCCAGAGACCTCCTTTTCCATCTTGATGGATTAACATCACCAAATGAAGTATGGGAGAAGCTTGTTGAGATTTTTGGTAAGACAGATGAGATGAGGGGACATCAAATTGAAAATGAATTGATCTCCCTGAGTCCCAACAACTTCGAATCCCTGCAACTCTACTTTTCCAAGTTCAAAGCCCTTGTTTTGCAGCCAAAATAGTGTGGAATCGAAAAGAAGGAGGAGCAACTGGTTTTGGCCATACTCTCGAAGATTGGCCCTAACTATTCAGTGTTTTTCTCGACCTTCCATGCCACAAAGTTGATAGCTTGAGCCTGGAAAATGCCTAGCCTTGCAGATTTCATGGAATCTCTCACACAAGAACAAGATAAATTGGTGATGATGGGCACCATCAAACCTTCCAAAGACCAAGCTCTGGTTGCTGGAGATTCGAGGGTGGATTCAAAAGGCAAGAATAAATCTAAGAAGCCACTTGAGAAAAATAGAGACAAGAACAAGTCTCCAGAGGAGCCCTAAGGTTCCAAGAAGAACTTCCAAAAGAAGAAGAACAAAGGAGAAATGAGCAAGTGCACATACTGAAGTAAGGGCAATCATCTTGAAAGCTCCTGCATGAAGAAGCAAATTGACATGCTGACCCAACTCCTGGAGAAGAATGGCATCTCCCTTCCTGATAGCTCAAAGAAGAGGGAAGGGGGATCAAATTCAGAAGACATAGAGAGAGTTCATGCATTGGTTGCTGGCACATCAAGCTCACCTAGTTTCATCATTGATTCTGGAGCTTCAAGACATATGGTTTCCACCAAGGAGGCATTCACCTCACTTGACATGTTGAAAGGTCCACCAATAGTACTGGGAGATGACTCTCTCACTGAAAGTTTGGGCAAAGGGAGGATTGATCTTGACCATGGCAAGTTCATCAATGTATTGTATGTTCCAGGTCTTGCCTCTAACCTCTTATCAGTGTATCAGATGACCCACATAGGGTCTCCAAAGAAGGTCATATTTTCCCCTGATGAAGTTGAGATCATAGAGATCTCAAGTGGTAAAGTCATTGCAAAAGGAGTTGCAAATCACACTTCGAAGGTATACATGTTCTCACACTTCCTACCCTACTCAAACCCCTCTGCTCTTATGATTCATGCTAATGAGGAAAGAAAGATTTGGCATGGAATATTTGGCCATCTTAACTATAATTATATTTCTGATCTTAGTGAAAAAGAAATGGTCATAGGGTTACCAAAGATTAAGTTTTCCAAAGGAGTCTGTCAAGGTTGCATCTTAGGAAAACACCCAGGGCATAAATTTGAGAAAGCTAGTCATGAGAGAACCTCTGCACCTCTTGAGTTGATCCACAGTGATGTTGCTGGCCCATTTCCTCATATGTCAATGAGTAAGTCCAAATATGCATTGACATTCATAGATGAATTTTCTAGGTACTGCTGGGTTTACTTCCTGAAACACAAGTCTGAAGTTTTTGGCCTCTTCAAAGCCTTTAAGGCTTTGGTTGAAAACCAGTCTGGGAGGAAACTCAAGGTACTCAGATCTGAAAATGGTGGTGAGTATGTCAAGTCTGAGTTCATTCAATATTGTGCAGACGCAGGTATTTAGATGCAGCATTCTATCCCTTACACACCACAACAAAATGGTGTTGCTGAGAGGAAGAACAGATCACTGAAAAAGATGGCAACCTACATGATGGAAGCTAAGACTTTGCCACCAAAGTTTTGGGCCGAAGCTATAAAATTTTCAGCCTATATCCAGAATAGGGTGCCTCATAAATATCTTGATGGTATGACTCCTTTCAAAGCATGGAGTGGGCACAAGCCAGATGTGACCCATTTCAGGATTTTTGGCTCAAGGGCTTGGGCTAGAATTCCAACAGAAAAGAGGAAGGCTTTGCAGCCCCAAAGCCAAGAGTGTCTATTTGTTGGGTACTTTGAAGATTAAAAAGGGTACAAGCTGATCAATTTGAGCACAAACATAGCCTTCATTGAAAGGAGTGTTCAATTCCAAGAAGAGCCTTTAGCAGCAGTGGAAGTTGGAGAATCCTCTTCACCACCAAAACCATTGAATGTAAGTGAAGAGATAGTTGAGTTTGATGATTATGATATGTCTAATAATGATGATTTAATTGCAGATCCTAATAGTCCTACAAGACCAAAATGGGCAGCAAAGACCATTCATGCAGCTGGAGAACTAGCTGGAAATCCTAATGATCCTAGGAGGACTAGATCTCAGTTTGAGAGTGCTTTGTGTATGAAAGACCCTTTGTTTGTAGAGAAATGCTATCTGATGGTTGAATCAGACCCACAGACATATGAATATGCAGCACATGATCCAAGATGGCAAACAGCCATGAAAGAAGAGTTCATCTCACTCCAGAAGAACAACACTTGGGAGCTGGTTGATCTTCCCCCAGGGAGGAAGCTAGTTCAGTGTAAGTGGGTTTACAAAACCAAGTTTGCTGCTGATGGTTGACCTTTGAAATATAATGCAATATTGGTATCCAAGGTCTACTCACAAGTACATGGCATAGACTACAATGAGACCTTTGCACCAGTGGCAAAGATGGATTCCATCAGGCTAGCCTTAGCCATTGCAGCTTCGAAGCAGTGGGAGGTACATCACATGTATGTGAAGTGTGCTTTCCTAAATGGAGATCTTACTGAAGATATTTACATGCAGCAACCTCAAGGATTTTCTACTAATCCATTTCTTTTGTGCAGGCTAAAGAAATCATTGTATGGGCTTGGTATGCCAAGATTGATAGCTTTATGCTATAATTGAATTTTGTTCGATGCAATTCATATCATAATGTCTATTTGAAGCTGATTCATGGTTATTTAATGATTATTGTCTTGTATGTTGATGACTTTCTCATTACAGGAAGCTCAAAGGATGAAATTGCCTCCTTGAAGGATGCAATGAACCATGCGTTCTCTATGACTAATTTGGGGTTATTGAGCCAATTCTTGGGGCTCGATATTGCTCAAACCAAACATGGAGTAAAAGTACATTAGTCCAAGTATGCCTTGGATTTTCTGAACAAGTTCAACATGAAGGATTGCAAGCCAAGCAAGACTCCCTTCCTTTCAGGAGTTAAGCTTGAAGAAGCAGATTCTTCACCTATGGTAAACAATACACCGTATAGGAAACTGATTGGGTGTTTGTTGTACCTTACACATACTCGACCTGATATTTCTTATGCAGTAAGTGTGGATTCAAGATACATGGATCAGCCTCATGAGATACATTGGAGAGTATCCAAAAGGATCCTTAACTTTGTTCAGGGAACAAGGACTCATGGGATCTTCTACAAAGCTAAATCTGATCTTGATTTGATTGGGTTTACTGATAGTGATTGGGAAAGTGACAACACAGATCAAAATTCAACATCAGGATATGTGTTCATGCTTGCTGAAGGACCA